>APFE031047888.1:98343-117110 GCA_000404065.3 Pinus taeda | reverse complement strand
TATATATATATATATATCATCATCATAAAGCATCTCGAGTGTACATATGTTGTCCAAAAATATACAAAATTGGGACTCAAATGCCCATAATCATTTCCGACATATCTAATGCCTCGGCTCAGGATGAGCGGCCAAGTAGGTAACTATTGCATTGGCTACATACCGAAAAGTGCGAACCCAGTCACGTGGCATGCCAACCACATGACGCGGCATATTCTCAGGAAGGTCCTCTATAGCAGCCATCGGAACTTGACAACTCAGTCTCGTCAAGTGTCGTTGGACGTTGTGTAGAGTCCGTTCCGTCTCAGCAGTCACCTCTTCGACTCCTCGGCCACGTTGTCTGTGCTGCGGGAATCCATCTGGTCGTACTGGCCCAATATCTGGATCATGATCATTATATTATTCATTTGAATCTCATCAAAAAATATTTTTCAAAATGCATCATTATATTTGAAAAATCCAAAAAAATCATAAAATCAAAAAATCCTTACCAATCTCGCCCCATGCTGCGTTTGGCGGTAATGCTAGGTCAGGATCTCCTCGGAAATCTAGCCAAACATAGGGGTAGTCATCTACGGTGATGATCTACTGATCCCACTAGCTGAAGAAGTCATCGTCAAAAGAAGTCCTAGGAACCTCCCCACCCCCCAGACATTTCATCAGATCAGCCCACTGGCCCATGCGTGGATCGCGTGGGGTGCTGATGGAAACTGCTACCCTGGGGTGGAGTGCGGGAATCCTCTCGAAGAAGAAAGTGCACAAGATAGTCCAGTAGCCAAAGTTCTTGGTCTGTCCCCTCTTAATAGAAGTGAGATGGGCCTTCATGCTAGCCAGAAGAGGAGTACACTAGTCAAACACAGTAGTGAGACAATCAATTGACACGCTCATGGTGAGCCATGATGCCTGATGCAGAGAGGATGATCCATTCACTCGAGATATAGTGAACAGGATGATCCTCAACGATAAACTTGCCACATGTGCAATAGAAATTTGGCTCCCAACTTTCTTGGGATGTCCTGGGCAGTATATATGTATGTAGTCCTCTATATTGAGACTGCTCCATGTCCTGCCCCGGGACTGTACTACCTCTCCCCTTCGGGAAAGGCCCGTGATAAAATAAATATCCTCCACTTCTACTCTGAGTGGCATTTGATCAATCATGAAGGCTTCCTCCTCGACGTCCCAATAGTCAATAAGCATTTCAAGCAGTCGTACATTGGCTTCCATGTTCGACAGTTCGAAGAATTTGAGCAAGCCGCATCCCCGTAAAGCATCCAAGGCTTGAGGATCATTCATAACTTCATTATCCATCGCTGCATGTTCTCTTTCACGCCATGTGACCGACATCCTGAGAAAAAATTGAGTTCCAACCATTAGTTTTTGATTAAAATTGGTTCACGGTGTATACGCGGGTTACTGTACACACAGTCGCGTATAGGGCCCGCGTGTACGCGGGTTTCATATTACCAACCCGCGTATACGTCGCGATGAAATTTTGAACAAAAGTTCAACAGTGAAACATCAATGGAAAATCCTAAAACTAGTCACAATGAATTGCAAGCTAAGTATAAGAGTTACCTGGAAGATTTTGAAGAATTTGAATGGTCGAATTTGGCACACGGGAAATTTGCTCCTTTTGCTCCAAATCTTTGCACTCCAACTCAATTGGTAAAAATGGTGAGTCCAAAATCCCTTTTATAAGTTTTGAAAATGCAAAATTTTTTCAAAATTTTATTTTGTTTGGCCTCATGTGACTTTTAACTTGGGAGCTTGGAATGTCGAGAATGGTTTGCTTTTCAGGACATTTTGGATATTTTTTACTTTTTCGAGACAGTTCCATGACTGCTGACCCATCATGGCAGGTATCGTTTTCTCACTGGCATATAGGTTAGGGACATCATTTTTCCGTTGCATCATGCATACTAGCCTCCATCTGTCGATACATCTGCCATAGGGTCGATCCCATCATGTTATGGTTCGTAAGCCATCTTCACTCGCCGATTTTTAAAATCATGACACGATGGTAGAGCCATCCTTTACATGGGCATCATAGTTAGCACCTCACTGACATTTGTTGTCCATGCTGCTCCAATTTGAGTAGGCTCAGGAGTCCTATGTAGTCTTGCCATGACTTATGCGTTGAAGACCCATTCCTCTTAGCTTCTTCGCTTTGTTCTGGCCTTATACCCTAGAGGCCCCTTTGTGTTGAATTGTACTACTGCATTGCATGTTGACCATTTGCACCTTTTGGCCTAGAGCAAGCTTCAATTGGACTTGTGTTTATGCCAACTTTTGACCATGACGACTGCAAAATCAACCTTGCATACCTTTGACTTCTGCAAATTGACACACCTTGACCCATGGAAGGAACACACCTTTGAGTGTCACTGACCAGTTTTCGCCTCCCTGCATTGAGCATAGGAATGTTCCATTCCCAAGAACTAGATCATTTGTTTCATTGACACTCGTTCTTTCCACTATACCATAGCATTCTTTTATTCTTTTTCGAGCTTAACAGAAAAAGACAGAAAAATTAAATATTCCAAAAAGAGCGGGAATGGGACAGTATTTCCATTTATTATTGGCAGCTAGAGTCAGTCATGTCGGCCTTGAACAAAGCACTCAAAACAAAGTCTCCTTCGTGTGGGTGGGATTTAGTTTGACTTAGGTACGTCGTAACCTTGTTATTGAATCAGTTCTCCCCCGATTGGTTTTCTCTTCCAATCATATGGAGGGTTCGTTCGTGCCTCCTGCATGACGAACTTATATAGAGTCATCATATACTGCCATATAGTCACATTGAGTCATACTTTTTTTCAAGGGAAGTTAGCCTGAGTCAGCCTCTCTGCGGTGTCTCTTGACTCATTTTTCAGCCGGCCATCCTAGTTTTCAGTGTCATTTCTATTATCACATCAGTTATATTGGTCCTTTACTCGTGCCGGTTTGAGAAGGTCTTCATTGACTTCTTGCTGGCAGGTCTTGTTCTTATCGACGATGACATCTTGCTCTGAGGACAGGGCTAGAGCTGCACCCTGGCCCTATTTTCATTATTGATAGGTTACCTTGTGCTCAGCATCGATCAGTATCATGGGTCTTTGACTGAGTGGTTTCCCTTGTGTTCGACATCAACTTACATTATCACACATTGGGATTCGTGCAGTACCTTGGTTTCCATTTGACCCTATTGGTGGATACCTCGCCTCTATGTCAGCTTTCATTATTGGTTGGTTCAGAGGGTTTCTGCCATGTGCTAGCCACATCTTGTGTATGCCGGAAACGTACTTCGGTTGGGTTACTACATCTCTTTCGTCCGATTCCTTCCACATTATTGGCCTATGAGTTACACTCGCGCTAGATTGAGGAAGGATGCCTTAATGCCTTCCTTCTAGTGGATCTTTCCCTATCGACTCCGACTCATTGCTCTGGGGAAAAGATCTAGAGTCCATTTGGCAGTACCTTGGGTTTTGCAGTCATTAGTGGCAGATCCTTCGCTATCGATAGTGGGAAACCATCATTGTCTCTTGATCGATAGATTCTTACAGGTGTTCGACTTCAGCTAATCTATTCACACTTTTTATAGATTGTACTGGGTACCTTGACGCTCATTATCATTATCGGTGAGTAGTCTCGCATTTGTTAATGGTATACATCAATGACCGGTAATCAAACGATTTCTCACATGGTCGAATTCAGATCATTTATTTCCATGGTGTAGAAATGTACCACGGCGGTTGGTGAAGACCTCAGGTTGTATCAGCATTCATTGGTTCACTTGATAGTTGCTCCTATTGCTGCTAGTTGATACCACTCCACCTTATATGTTGCAGTGAGTCATGGCAACATTCTATATGTTGGCACCTAAGTTTGCAGTGTAGTACCATACTTTTCCACCATGTTCAGTTGGTACCTTTCAGGATCAATCTTTGATATCAGTGATTTGTTGTATTTTTCAGCATCATTGACAGTTTTATATGTGATATTCAGATGTACTTGTTCGATCATGATCAGATGATCCATTATGTATTTTCCAGTCATTTATACTTGTATACTTAGTGGATCCACTTGTACTTGATATGCGGACATGCTTTTCTTTCTCTGAGCATGGGTATGCCTGCCTCAGACAGTGTTTCTTTCTGATCTCCTTTTGCGGCTTGGCAGGCTGAATTCTGGTGAAGTACTCCTCAGTTTTTGGCAGATTTCCTTTCCATGTACTTGCTTAATATATTTCGGCTATCATGTTCCCCTTATGACCTCATATATTATGGGGCATTTGTTAAAGCTCCAAATCTCACTATTATGGTTTGTGATGCTGCACTCATGGCCTAGGGCAACCCCTCCTTCCAGACCTGGTCCCAAATTTAAAAAACATTGTTTTATTCCTTATACGCGGCATTGCCCTGAGTTAAACGCGTGTATATGCGGGTAGGCATATACCCAACCCGCATATATGTATTAAAACACTTAAAAATATATAAAACTCCTTATTTTCGGGCGGAGATCGCGGGTTTTACCTATTGATCACTTGTTAGTACCGTGGCCCAACTGTTCCCAACCAACTCCCAACTAAAAAACTACTTTGGGAGAGGTATAAAAAGACCTCAAAGGGAAGGCCTAAAGGAGGAGAGAAGAGAGAGAAAGATTATTATACTAAGATTTTTCCCTTGACTAGGTCTAAAGACCCTTGTGCCTTCTGCACTTCCCCCATTTCTATAGGAAACCCTTGTTTCCTTGTGTGTTGATGTTCATCCACTAGTTATGGCATCATGGAGTGAGTCTTGGAAGGAGATATGCTAAAGGCTTGAGGCTGGACGAATCCAGAAGGAAGCTTTGCTTGGAGCTTGCGAAAGGTTACTCAGGTGATATTACTCATTTTGTACATTCTATTTGTCTATAATAAAGAAACACGTCTTGGTTCCTGATATGCATCTTCTTTATGTTTATGATGTTCATGTTTGAATTCATATGTGAATGGTTGTTTAAAGTTTATAACTAACTACCTTCTTTTATAATATGAAGATGATATCTTTATAAATCTTTGTCCATATACTGTTGTATTCTTTGGAATTGGTTGTTTTGCAAGACAAAGGAGCAAAAGGGACTTGAAGAAGGGTTTGGACCCTTGAGGAAATTCTCGAACGTAGGACCTAAGGTACGCCCCTCTTACTAGAGAATTTGCTTTTAATAGCATAATGGCCGTGTGAATGTGTGTTTCTCTGTTTAGACAACTTTTAGTCTGCTAGGGTTTCCACTCAAAAGCCCTAGGGGAGTAAATCCCTCAACAACAGAACCGAGAAATCAAAAGCTACGAAATAGATCAATTTCAGAGTATCTCATCAAGTGGAAGAACTTACCCGCTGAAGATTCCACATGGGAGGACAAAAATTTATACAGAAGCATCAAGAACTACTCAAGCGTTGAGGACAACACTTTTTGAAGGAGAGGGGCATGTTAGGTCCCTATACTACTAGTGTAACCCCTTATTGTTATTAGTACAACCCCCTTATTATATTTTCATGCCCATGTAGTCCCCATATTGTTATTATTGTGCCCCATAGAAGCCCACTATTGTTATTATTGTGCCCTTACATTATTTATTGTTATGTCGGCTCTAATTATTATTAAACCCCTTAGACCTCCTATATATAGAAAGGAGGTCTTGTCATTTGTATCATCTAAGAATTGTTCATTTGTGTAATGTAAAGGAGGTTGCCCCCTCGAAGAGGCTTATTTATAAGGCATTCATCTATCTTTTCTATCTTTTTGTGAGCTGGTTTCATAACATGCATCATGTCCATTTCTATCACATCGTATGCAATGAAGATCAAACTTTTCTCTTTGGAACTGTCTGCCCCCCTGCCTCTAAAATTCCTTCTTCCTCTTCCTCTTCGGCCACCTCTTCCTCTAGGAGAATCTTGAGCATGATTATTCTCTCTATGTGTAAGACACAAAACTTCTACAGAAGGCTGAGGAGTTGTCTTCTTCCCAAAATACTTCTCTCTCTCAGAAAATTTATTCTCAAGGGAGTCAAAGGTAATGTCCTTGAGGTTTCCACTTGCTTGCAATGACTCAAGATAATTTGAATAAGTGGGATAAAGTTCCTTAACATAAAATATGAGAGGACTGTCTATTTCAACACTAGCAGTTTTTATATCATGCATATGGATCTTACTTCTGATGCTAAATCAAGAGGGTCATCATTTTTCAATTCAATACTGAACAATTTAATCATCAATTGGACAAATTCAAGTTCAAAGTCTGATTCATACAATGTCTTCAACTTCTGTAAGGCTTCAAAACCATTTGAAAATGGTGAAATATGATGACTCACCTCTTTATTCACAGATGATGTGATCAAAGCATAAGCCGTGCTGTTCTTATTTTCCCAAATGGAAATCTCCTTATCTGAGGTGGGCTTTGCAGGTTCATTATCTCCTTCTCCTACGCAAACTACTTTCCACAAGTCATTGAATATGAGAGTGTGATTTATCTTCCTTGACCATTCAAGATAGTTCTATCTCCTAGAGAGAACTACTCCAACAATAGATATCAATTAATGCATTTTAAATTCTATGTATTTTGTAAAAAATATACCCTGCTCACAATACATTGTAAAAAAAATTGCCCTTCTAGTGGTAAATTGTGTAAAAAAATGTATTTTTGGTGTGTGTGTTTGTATATCTATATCTATATATATATATATATCTATATATATATATGACATAGTTGTTATATGGGGAGGGTTTATATTGGGAAGGTAGTGTATGGGGAGGGGGTAAATGGAGAAGGTATTAACTGTCGGGGAGGTGATATATGGGGGAGGTATTATATGTCGTATAATTGGGACCAACTACCCGCATTCAATGTATGGGGGGACCCAATCGAGGCAGACAACATAATTGATATGAGATATAAAAAATATGATTTATAAATATCGAGCCAATGTTATATATTATGATGATGTTATATAATGGGACAACATGGTATGGGGAGGCATTATGTTAGTATTATATGGGAGCGTGGTTATATGGGGGCATATGTAGGCCAACATTATAAATTATGCAACAAACATCGTGGAGGTGAGGCAAAGTTAATGTATGGGGGAGTGATACGACCAAGCGAGAGGCGGGAGGTATGAATGGGCAGTGGAGGAGTGGTATGGAGTAGGTGATGCTACAGGACGGGGGGGGGGAAGGGGGGGGTCTGGCCAAACCAAACCTGGGCCAAGGTGTTAACCAACATTAACCAATTGTGGTATGGCAGTGGCTGTTAACCAGCAGAGATGTCAGGGTGGTATATGTATTATAACTATTGGCCACCACAACGTAGTTAACACAATAACATTCAATGCAGAATATGTATTGAATATGTCTGGATGCAATACATACCTACTTAACTCATGACACTCACGACATGGTCATTTCAGGCTTCCACATAATGCAAACCTCCAAGAATAGTCTTTAAAGGATGTAGACCTCTATGACGCTTCCTTAAAGGACACAATCTTTAAGGGTTGTTCAATTTTATACTGAACGTAGAGTGTACTTCATCCAACACCACGCTCTGGCAGATAATGTTTATGTGCATTCAATGGGATCCAACAGACCACATTTTCACTACAAACTCTACGCAGGAACAACACTCCAGGGAATAATAGACTGCAAATTCTATGCAGGGATTTGACAGATTGCAAAAAAATAATAGAAGGGAGTTACAAGGGTAGAAAGGGAAGCCGAAAATGGAGCTGGCTCTAATACCATGTTAGGCCAGGAGGTAACTCCTCAAATGAATTGTGTTTTTTCATTAGGGTTGATCATATATATATATATATATATATATATATGGAGGGAGAGACACTTGGGCTTGATCTCCCGTGTCTCTTCATATTCCAATTCTCCTTATTTTCTATTTACACTATTTTACATGGATTCACCTAATCCCAATGATTAGGTGTCAACAAAAATGAATGTAGAAATGAAGCATTAAAAGGCCTATTGGGAGGCCAATAAATAGTATAAAGTTGAGGATATATAGTAGAGAGTGCATATTTATACAATTATAAAAGTAAAGATGCAATCATGTGTACACTAGTTCCTTCACACAAATTATTTATTCATTTGCAGAAGCAATGAAAATCACAAGTAAATGGGAGAGGATCTTTGGAGAGAAAATGGCTATTTGCAATTGAAATAAGTTGCAATGAAATGCATCTAAGTAGTAAATTGATCAATTTTGATGACACAAATAATGAGAAGTGGCCCTTAAAACTATCTTAAACGTGACCCTATTTTTTCCCTTACACATGTCCATTGAAATATGTGTTAAATTACCATAATTTTACTTAATTTCCCTAGTGTGTAGGAATACTTTTTATATTTATAAACTAACATAGATCCATCTTAACCCATGATCCACCAAACAGGATTGAAAAACTCACATTGCAAACCACAATATGTTTTCACATTTAGTTATAATTACCTTCACCATTTTTATCCTTTCACTTGTTATAGGTCCAAGGTTAAAATGGATCTATGCTAGCTTATTTAAAGTTGTTCAAATATGGTAAGTAAGATATTTTGTTTACATCATTGTAATTAAAAAAATGACACATCAACCCTTTTATTCATTTTATGTTATTAATATTGTGTGGAGAGACAAATACATCGACATCTCCCCCATACGTAACATCTAGCTTCTCTCAATGCAATTATAGGTGTCATCATAAGAAGAAAAGAAAAAACAAGAATGTGTGAGTTAAATCTCCAAGAGAATTTTTAAGAGGAAATTGATATTAATGAAGGATGAATATGCCCAATAGAATTCCCTTGGTAATGCCCATCCTATACCTCATGGAGATACAAATGAACATGTTTGCACAAATAATGACCTATTATATTTGAATCATTGACTTTCCTTTGCCAACTATTCAAACACAATTAATGAGAACCATAAAGTAGCCAAGAATTTTTTTCATATTTAGTACACTTCAGTGTAAGGGAAAAAAGACTAAAGAATATTAAAGTTGAATGAAAAACATCCAAGGGAATCTATGGTTATTTGAGCTCCATGTTTAATTAAGGCCCCTGTTTCTCCCAAAGATGACAACTAACTATAGTATTGTAGATTATGTAGTGGTGTTTAAGGAAACAATATGATCAAAAGAAGTGGACTCATAACTCTAAGAGGGACACAAATTTATAACTTTATTGTAAAACTTATTTCAAATATTTGATATTGTAAAAAAATACAACAATGAAGCCAAGAAATGTTAGATAAGAGAATGAATTTGTGGTTTCTCTACTATAAGTCCCAACAACACTAAGCTATTATCACAAATAGTTTCTGCCATACCCAAAGCCCATGTGCTCCTTCAAAGGAACTAACTCCATTAACATTATTAAATTTATTTTGATCAAACATGTTCATGTTGTGAGACCAAACATATGTATAATACAATTTGGGAAACTCAATGGATTGAGTAATTCTCCAAGTCACAATTCAGAGTAACATGAAGAGAGCTGAGAAGGAACTAGAATAGCATACATGCATATAATTATGAAGTATATGCCCATATGGACATGATAATATATATTAACAAAGAGAACCACAAATATGTACAAAGAATCATCTCATTGACTTGTTAGAAGGCATTCAGACCATTGGCATGAATCAAAGACCAAAAATCTATATCTTCTGCATGCCTATTATACTTGGAGCACAATGGACAGTAACTGATCAAATGATTTAAGGAAAAGTACAACCATCCTATAAACTTGTCAATTTTAAAATATTTACTAAGCAAAGACTATGCACATGGTAAGCATGTCACCAATTTCTCTTCTCTAAATATTATTTATACCAAACTATAACTAACAAAATACAATAGAACTTTTAATAGCCCATTGAACTAACTAGAATAGTTGAGTGCTTTGAGATTCATGAAGGTTTTGGGATCAATACCCCAAGATGGAATCCTATGTTTCATGCCTCATTCAATGTCTCCACTGTGTCAGGGATTATAATCAACACCAACAAGTTTGCACCAACTACTATCCTCAAATGCAAGGAAGTGTCTAGGATTTTCCCTGTGAGGTTTTCCTTTAGAAAAAATGAAAATAGAAACTTTTAATATGAAATATAATAGATTTTATAGCTAAATGTTTTAATGTTTATGCTTGTTAATGTTGGAGGCTAGCAACAAGCTTTAAGTTGAACATATATCCCATACAAAATTATTTCTACAACTTTTGTGGAAATGATATCAACAAATAACATTAAGTTGTAACATATACACACTTTCCATCAAAAACTTCTACTTTTGTATTATATAAGTTTTCCCCTTTTCTTTGTTTTTGTGGACACTTCTAAAAGAATCCCAAGAAAACTTGTGTAATGGAGTTACAATCGTGTATGATAGGTTTGTTAATATGATGTGCCAATATTTATCCACTGAATCATTATCTAGCAATAAGGTGGAGTTATTGTTGTAATGAAAACATGGATTCACACCTTGAGAGGATTTCTCCCCCATGCAAAATCAATAAAGGCCCAATCTTATATGGGACAAGTGGGCAAAACCCAATGCAAGTCTTGGGTGAATTTTGATAGATAGGAACGTGACAATTTGTTGATTTTTGTACCTTGTGTAGGTACTTCTACATAGGCGTTAAAGTTTGTTCATACATGTTTAGGTTGATTTAACCATTCAATGGTAAATTTAATATATTTTATACATGTTAATGTTAATTCAAGCTTGGGCACCCTGGTTCATTTGTAACTTTTCACACTTGAAGGGGTTAGCTGGACGTTGATTGAGAAATTATGATGGAACGATCCAATCTGCAACACATTTCAAGGTTTTCATGCATTTTTCCATTGTTTATTGGAGGATGGAAAACATTTCTAAGGTGTGTCTAGAATAAGGAACTGACTTGCAAACTTGGAGAATTTTTTTGAGAAAATGACAATATTTATTTCAAGCATAGCTAGAATATTGAATCTTTTGAAATATAAATGACATAAATGTGCTAGAATTTTAATATCACTCTGAATGAATTTCAACATAACACATAAATGATGATTACATCTAAGACTATTGATATTACATACTTTTTGAGGGTAGAAAAGGACATGTTGAACTCTATTATGGAAAAATTCAAATATTACAAAGAGACCATAATGATATTGAAATGAGATGTTTCCAATGGTAGATAGAAAGATGAATGTGTGTACTTACTCATGTGAAAGAATCCCTATTACTGTGATATTTGGAAAAAATGACAAGAGTGCTTTAGTACCTATGATAACAAAAGGACACGATTAAATCTAAAAACATCTACTTGTGGGCTTCAACTGAAACAATCCACTATACACACAAACAACATGGAAAAGAAGAACACAGATGTAACTATTTTAAATGGTGACAAAGGTATGGAAGAACTGAAGATTCACACATGTAATATTCTTGATGATGTGAAATTTTGGAAGTTAATAACAACACACACCAGTTAGTGCCTAATGGAGTTACACGAGTGACAAAATATAAGTCACGAAAAGATCAATGTGTGACTCAGCTGCATTTATCTATAGAAAATTGTAATGGTGATATTGATCTTGTAATTGGTACTAGTATTACATACTTCTATTAAGCATACTAGGATTTCATCTCTTACAAACTTTAATCGTAAGCTCCATGCTTCTTAATGAAGCTAAGGTATGTGGTATGTATACAAATAGTGATAAAGAATGAGAATGAAGGTCTGAGGGCCTTCCTCATTCATGGTTATCTCCTTGGTTGCATGAAATATCATACTAAAGGGGAGTTTTCCTTAATATTACTACTCACATAGACCTTCAAGGTTCATGGAAGTAATGCCATATGATATAAGCTCACCAAAATATTCGAATATGCTTTTTTAACCTCAAAATTTAATCAACCTTGATTTGAGTTGATTAGTAATGGCCTATCTTATAGTTGGTTTGAAAAGGTTCAAGAAATAAAGGTTTTAGGGATATCCACTTGGCTTCCTAGGGTAAATAACCTCTTAAATTACCATATTACATAAAAAGGAATCATGATAAACCATATATTGAGTTGGATTAATATGAAATTTATGATTTGAATAATTGGCATCTCCAAAACTCCTTTTTCGGGTCAATTTGGAATAATATTCCTATTGGTCAAGCTTATTGAAATAGCATAACCAAGTCTTAAACTTAAGTTAAGTACTTATAATAAGCCTTATATTATTGGTGGTAGGCTATGAGCAATAGTGGCTTGATATCCTTTGAGTGAATGGGTGCACTATCATGCTAGAGAGAGAGAGAGAGTGGCTTGATATCCTTTGATTGAATGGGTGCACTATCATTCTAGAGAGAGGGAGAGGGGGAGAGAGAGAGAGGGAGGGAGAGAGAGAGAGAGAGAGATGAATGTGTGTACTACACATCTTGCCATAGGTTCATTAGAACAGGTTGGAGTAAACAAGGAAGGGAAAGACATGGTGAAAGTGAAGGCATAGGATGCATTTTCTTCATAACTCAATGAGATAAAATATTGTGAGAAAACCTTGAATGGCTTATGGTGTTATTTATAATTGATGTAAGGTTAAGGTATTTGAAAGCAAATTGGAATGACCTTGAGTTCATTCCTTTGACTTGGGATGGGTGTTGTACAACCATTGACTTTATTATCAAGACAAGGATAGGATGGCCTTCACTCAAGCCTCTTGTGGAATGTAATGTTAAATGCTGCACTGAATTGATATTTAGCCAAATGAAAACATGTTCTCATTATATCTAGAACCATGTATTACTTATGGTAACCATAACTACAACTTAGCATTAATTGATGGTGGTAAGTAATATTATTTCATTGAAATGGATTACATGATTTTGTTTTTCAATAAGAACTTGAAATAGGGATGAACAATATGATATAATAACTTGTGTCCTTTGTCCATGCATGCCTTGGTATTACAATTATTGATAATCAACTTCAATCCCACAAGGCATCAAAGGCAGGTGAAATTATGAGCAAAGGGGGAACATATATGTACCAAATGATTATGGTTAAACATCATTAAGGTATGATGAGAAATCTGGGCACACACATATTTTTCATTGTCATCTAGAAGTAAAAGAGCCCAGGGAAGGGTAATATATCGAAATACAAATAGGGAAATCATGAAGGAAAATGACCTGAAAATTTATATTCTCCTTCTGTGAATCATGGTGGTGGAAATGCTCAAGTAGAGGAGATCAAAAGTCTGCAAAAAAACATATAATAGGAATTGATTAAACCAAATCCACCCACATGATAGAACCCTTCGAGGACTTCCATGGACACCTATACCAGTCTTTGATTGATAGATTCTATATTAAACGATATTCTATTGTAAATAAGATGGAGCTCAAATCTGTGTAAGGATTTTCTCCCTACATTGCTATTCATGGTTGTATTGATAGGGAAACCCCTCTAATCCTATTTGAACATCTTGTAGAAGGGGGAAGTGATGGTACAAACAAGTATATGTGAGGCCTCCATCATCACTCTCTTTTCTTTTGTTTCTAAAACACAATTCCAAAAATATGTCAATGTAATAGTTGTTCTTATACATGTAGGGGAAAAATGGGATAATTGACAGTGGTGACTTGGTTCATGTACTAATCCTTCTTCCTTGATAAATATCACAATCAGAGCAAGGCCAATATTAGGAAGACCTGAGTTACATTTTTTTCTTTTGCATGTTAAAATTCAAATGATGGTATTCATATTTTTTACAAAGAAAAAACCAACTCTAAACATAGGTAGTTTAAAACTCGAAAGCTTCAATGAAAACAAGAAATATGAACTACATTAGTTTACAAACACATATTGCTAGAAATTATGAACAACAAAAACAGTCAAAATTGCTAAAAGTACCCAATCATGTCGATATATTTTTTGCTATAAGTTTCCCTTATCTCATCATTTTATGTTCCCTGGAAACTGAAAATCAAAGTATATAAGTGTTGGAAAATAAATATATACTAAACGAATAAAATATTCTTAAAAACAATTATGGATACCTATGCCCCTAGTGGAAATTGTGTTAGTTCACCTTCCTCATAAATCCCTTGCCTTTGTGTACGTGCACTTTTGCAAGACAAGATTTGTTCACATTAAAAACATTTTTTTAGCAATAAAAATTAAATATAAAGTAGACTTGAAAATACATGAAATAAATAAAATCAAATGTACCATCTCCTTGGGCCTTATTTTCCATCATCTCATCATTTCTTGTAAACTAAAAAGTGAAAATCAAAGTAAATATATAACTTTGGGAATCTAGAAATATACTAAACATAATAAAATATTAAAAGTATTCATCGATACATGTGTTATTGATTGAAAATGTGTAGGTATGATCTCCTCAATCATTCCTTGGTTTGTCCTGCTAACTTGAAAATTGAACATAAAATGTAAGAGTCACACCATAAAATTTATGTGACTTAAAGTCATTCACAATTTCAAGCAAAAAATATATATACATAGTAATACCTGTGTTTCCCATACATCAACATGTTCATGATGCAACAATTGTTCCATGGAGTTGAAGTATTCATCATTTAAAAATGATGATAACCGCATAAGTTCAAATAAATATATATGTACGTGATATTTGGAGACAAAATGTATAGACAATTCACCATAATAAATTTATGTAACATGATTTATATCTAATCTTTTAAATGTAATTTTTTAGTTCATTAATCATATATTGCTAGAACATGCTCACCAATGCTCTAAATGTCATGATCCATGAATTGCTCACAATGATTTCTACAAGATGATGCATATCTCTCGAGATTCGATCGATCCATATATCTCAACAAGTCATTTGAAACACTGAAAAATGGTGGAATCTGTTCCTCACTCTCTTAACGCTTCCTCTTCCCTAATATAATTTCCACCCCTCCCAAAGTAGCCTAAATAAAATCCCTAATCTTATCCCTTACCTAAGTTGTTTTATTTGATGTAACAACAAGCTCATTTGGAAGTGAAACCACTTTAGCTAGTCGAGGTGCTAAACTAGGTGTTGGAGCCCTAAATCCAACATCTCACATAGCATCAAGTCATTCTGTTATTTTTTATGGTATGTTCTATGCCTGCAACAATTACTTCAATGTCTTATCATCATTGACGATAATTGCAGATAGAACATCAACAATACATACAATAAGATAGGAGATGATTTTATTACAACTAAGGGTCCCAATTACATACCTAGGTAGGTACCCATTCATGAATGGTCATGTCCTTGGAGACATGACTCTTAAACAATAATTATTAGTTAAATCATTCAATTAATGGATTTTTATTATTTATATTTAATTTATATTATTTTTATATATAATTTATTTATAACAGGCTTCTAAGAAGGGGAATTAGCCCCTAGTTGCACCCTTTAACACGTTCATATGTACAATATTTTCCAACTCCATAGAATTTGGATTCCATATCTATATAATTGGGGTCCATGTGGCCTTGAAACTCGGCGTATAACATCCTTGCAAAATATTGCAACACCTATCATTGTTGGGGAACTTCCCGTATGCATACAAGAACTTCTCATAAATGAATGGTGCAATATTAGGATCAGTTTATCTTGCAACCTTCATACATTTTTTATCTTTGGGTTTCAAGACAAGTAATGGCAAGGACATTTCTTTAGTGACCATACTTTTCACTTCATTATAATAGTGTCTACCAATAATTGTTGATCTACTCCTATATATCATGCAAAAAACCTTTGGTTTATGATCCAACCCCATGATACGTCTCTATGAGACTCTCCAATCTCTACAAAACTATTTGGAGACAATCTCAAGTAGGGCTAGAGAGATTGCTACTTTCTAACTCATTGTGCAATCTCCTGGAATGCTCCTTAATTCCATCAACAATAACCAAGGAGGTGTTTTATTCCCAAGGCATCTCCTTAGGAATATATCCAGGATGGGTGTAAAGAGGGTCACAACTTGGATTGTGGGCATACTATTGCGCCCTATGACCTCTCCCCCTGTGATGAGGTCCTGCAGGAGGAGGACAATCAAAACTTGTAACATGTTAAATGTTCACATATTATTTAAATGTAAATAAATTGTATTTGGACAATTCATATTTAAAAAAAAAATGTCTACATTTAAAATTACCTGATGAAAAAACCATCTCATTCGCCAAGCTGCTTGTCAGAGCATGATTTTCCCCTTATGAGGAAACAAACTTAGAGCCATTACACCATGTACAAAACATCAAATTGTCAACCATGCACACGTATGAGACACATGATAACTTTTAATATTAAACATGTGTTGAACAAGATTTCTGTATAGATTTCACTTGAACGCCCTTGAAGGTGTGGCTTTGAATTAAAATGGCCAGACTGAGGCTCAAGTGATGCAATTGTGGATGACAATATTTTTTCACATTAAATACATGCTAAAGAAAAAATTATTCACATGTTAAATATTAAATTTTTACCATAGACTTGAACATGTTAACTAGCAATCAAACATATAATTGTAGCATGCACAATAGACCCTTCAAAATTGCCTCTTTGCATGACAGAGTCCTTGTCATTAGATCTATATGCGGCATTTGTATAAAACATTAGATTTTCAATCACAAATTTGAGACACGCGATAATTTTTCATGCGTTAAACATGACACTTCAAGGCTTCTATTTAGATTTTACCTAAACCATTTGTATCAGATTATGGTTGGTTCTCTTAGGAAGAGTAATAGAATAATACACTAAATATACATGTGGATCCAAATCAATATGGTAAAACTGAGGCTCAACCTATGAACCTGTCGACGATGATGATTTTTCATGTTACACGTGTCAAAGAAGATTATTCACGTGTTAACATTAAATTTATAGCATAAAGTTGAACATCTTAATTAGCATTCGAATGTGTACCTATAGCACGCCCAATAGACCCCTCAGAATGGAATCTAATATGTGTGTGGGAACTAGGTCTCACAATATATCTATATGGCTCATGTCTATCCATCAATCACGAGACACATGTCGACACATGAGTCATATGGGTATCTATAGTTGTACCCAACAATATGTTTTCACAATTTTTTTTTCACAATAACAATTAAATATTACCTACTTGAAAACATGAACTAACTTTAAAAGTCAAGTATACATGACAGTTCTCCTCCCATGGAGCATCCTTGCAAGGGGTCGTTGGAGGGGTTTTTTAATGCCATTGTTCCTATATACAAGAGGACTAGTTATTAATATTGGATTTGGTTTTGATAAATATCAAACTTGATTCTGCAATACAAATTGTGTTCTTTAAAGTAAACCATCATGAAAACATATATTCTATATTATTTATCATGGAGTATTTATTTTATTATCAAGAGTTTTCAATTTCAAAATGTTATTATTACTCATAAATAAATTAACATTTAGAAATCAATACTTATCTGTATGGCTGCATTGTGGTTCTCCAAGATGGCATTGGAAAGTATTATCGATATCCCATTGATTTCCAAAGATGTTATCAATTAAGTAGCATCCTTAAGTTCACTCCATGTGAACTTAAAAAGATTCATATAATGATCCAAACTGGGGGGGGGTAAATTAAACTTGTATTAAAATAAAAAATCCCCAAATGGAACCAAACTAACCACTTATTAGATGATTAATTCATCTTCCAAAATAGTGAACACATGCATACCCTATCCAGTCTATTGAACTTATAATAAACTTGCCTATTATTTTATTATTATACATATATTCAAATATTACAAATACCATCAACCACAACCAACACTGCTCAAATCAAAATTTTCACTTACATAAAAAAATTGTAGTAATCCTTCATGAACTTTAAAAAATACAATGAAATGGAAACATATTTCTAAATAAGACTTGATCCAACCAAGTATTCAAATCATAGATAATCTTTGGTAATTCCAATGGTTGTAGCTTCTTTAGTGAACTAGACTAATGTATGGCATGAAATATTTCACTCACGTAAAATAAAGAATAATGGGCATATCTGACCACTTTCCAAATGAAATATGTACAATGATTCAAATGGACAATTGGCCACTATAAATAGACTTTAACATGTACTCCAATTTCAAGTAGATGATGGTCATTCTAATACGAATGAGGAACAAAAATTCAAATTTCCACGAAATATGAGCATACATCATCCTTTCATTTCTACAACAATTTCCCTTCAGAAAAGTAATCCTCAAGTATTTATTCTAATGACATAAACCAAACAAATTAAAAATTTCAATATAGTCAAGACATTTACTCAGATATCAATATCAAGGTTTTCCATAAATTGTTCAGTAATCTGCAAATTACACATATTACAATGTAAAATAACCAACTACACTATAACTAAATCATTCATTCATATGATGTAATATGCATCTTGAGGCATGGTTAGGACCACATGAATACAATATCAGCTGTGAAAAAATATTGATATCAACATCTCATGAATATTCGAATTCAAGCTTCTGTGATCCATATCATAATGTATAGAGATTTTTTTCGGAGAAATCACATTGAAGATTTTGGTTGATGTGTTTCGAACCAATGAGTGTGGTTCAACTTCAGGACATGATGAAGAAACATATCTAGGAAGAAGGTTAAATGGGGAGATAGGTCAACCTAACAGCTAGAAGGTAACATTTATATTTGATTAGGGGAGGTAAAGGGGGAATGTTTAATACTATTTAGATAAAT
>APFE031047888.1:58975-75002 GCA_000404065.3 Pinus taeda | reverse complement strand
TTTGTAGGTTAACCGTGCATGAGAGAAGCTTATGTAAATTTTCATTATTTTATTAATAAATTGCCTGTAGTAGCCATTGATGCTCATTGTAGGTTATTGACATAATAAAACTATATAGGAGTTTATGAAAAGCTTGTTGAGAACTTCTTCATGGTATTATATTAGCATATTTTTTAAGTAGATGCCCCTTGCATGTCTTATGAGGCTAGAATAGTAGTTGCAGAGATAACTGATTGGTTTTCCTCACCTAAAGGCACATATCTTAGAGTGCTTGGTTCTCATATGCCCCCACATCTCATGCCAACGTATGTGACAAATAAATTGGTTATGTAGGAGCTTAGATACCAACTTAACATAGGTTTATCTTAGATATTGCAGAAGAAGAAGAAGGCACCTTGGCCTTGTTTTCCTTAGCAAGTTGGATCCTATTGTAGATTTTTACTTGTAGATTCAAACTTCTTATGCAATATGCTAGAACAAAATAATTGAATCTACTCTATTCATCAACGGAAACAAAAAAATGATCAATGAAAACACTAAGATGAATATGAAGAATTTCAATCACACATAACACAATATTATTTTGGGTAAAGAAACTGCTCAAAACCCTGACTATCTATATTGCATTAACTAGAAGATCTGAGAAGAAAATACAGTGCTTTGTCAACCCAAACAATCTCTGCACAAGTACAATCTATCTCACCGCTTCACAAACCAGCTCAAGCCAATACTTAGCCAAATATGCTACCTGCCAAGCCCCTAATTCATTGCGCAATCCCTAAGGGAATTAGCCCATATTTAATTGGGAAAATCCATCACCACAATTGTGAAATCCATCATAGGCCTTCTACTGATTGCATGCACCATCTGTACAACTCAGAAAATTATACAATGGATAGTACATTATCCTTGAACTCTGTATCAACTAGGTATTTCTAGAAAATGACATGCATGAGTTATTTATGAGTGAATTATCAGTTAACTTGTTGAGCACTAAATTTGCTTCCCACTGCTAGACCTCCTACTAGTTCCTCTATTGGCTTGAGGGGCTTAGACCCAAGTTCAGAGTTAGTTGTGCTAACCAACAAAATCCTATACTATTGACCCTTTTGGCAATGATCTATGTAGTGCATACTGCGGTCTCACCCGAGGCAATATTGGGGGATGCTAGAACTAGGTTTCTATATCGAGAGGGGTTATGCAGTGTGGTTGTAAGGTTCCTATAAATTTGGGGCTTAATTTGACCTTCGCAAACCATTAACCTTATTGTTACAGTCATAATGTATTTTCCTAGTTAACAGACTTCTGAGCTGCGCGTAACCAATCTAACATGTATTATCCATCATATAAAACAGTATTTGAAACTTCGCAATACAATTGCACATGAAATGTACAAACCGAACCATAAACAGTCTAAAACAAAGAAATTATTTGAACATAAGAAAATACACAAATATGTCTCAAAATATCCTTTATTAGTTCAAGTTTTCACATATACGATCTTTCTGACCTTGTGCACATAGCTGTAGGGGCCTACACATATAATTGCATACTTGCCAAGGTTTCCACGCACACAGTTGTAACAGCCTTTCCCTTCACCCGAATATAGAAAGATCTCACACTTACATACTCAAAAACATATCTTCTCCTCCACTGATTTTCTTTGACTTGCTAAGACATCCCTTTATATATTATTTTACCCTTACAATACAATGGTCTGTAACCCATGGGTGCAGCTCAAAATACTCTAGATAATCCCATCCCTTTACAAAAGAAGGGGCTTTGACCTGCCCTAAAGCCCCTTTTACTCTTATAACCCTACATTAATCGTGCTCTACTCCTCAAAATGCAGAGTCTTTACATGACTAAAATAAAACTTAGACCTAGGGGACCCCTACCCAATAGGCCCCCAACACAAAGATGTGACTCGTCATCAAGTCAATTTGTTGGTATGCTTTTGATCTTTTCTTTTAGGCTATGTATGCAGACTTCAATGGATGAAGTGTTTCGGTGTATTTCATTGTGGCCTATTGAACTTCATCCACGAGCTTCTCTATTGTCAACCCTTCTGCTGTGAGGCCGGTTGTCCTCTATGTTTGCTACATGCTCTTCAATTTTCCCTCTACTCCCTGGGAGATTTGCAACCCCTCATTTGCTCAAGGTTGCGTCTACACGGAGATGATTTGTCCCTTCCTTCGTAGCTCATCAATTTCTCTCTGTAGAAGTGTTCCTTCCTGAAGATAGGTGAACCATTGCATAGGTGCTAAGGTCCGCATTGTTGCTTTATGCTCATTGAACTATAATTTATTGTCTCTCATTTTTACTTTGATCTTATACACACGTGGGTACTCCCGTAGTGAGGCCCAAACTTCCATTGTATCTTCAAAAAATTAACTACAATCCTTGATTGCAATCGCGATTTGTGCCATATCAACTTTTATGGCAACTTCGCATTGCTCTCAAACTACCAGTGACTTTATAGGATGCAGCTTCAAATTAAGTTCTATCATTTGCATTTGGAGTTCAAATCTAACCTTGCCCACCTCTGCCTTCGATTCTTTGACTGTTCCTACCAGTTTCTGAAGTTTTTCTCTTGAAGCTGCCTTAGCTGGGATCTGGAGCTTTGGAAGCTCACTACATACTTTGGTTATGGCCTCTTCCAGGTGCTAGCTACGTGAAACTACCTCCTCATGATCCTGCATCACTTTAGTTTTTTCTTCGAACATTTATTGGTTGTTGATTTTGACTTTGTTGATGACCAATAGATCTCACTGCACCTATGCCTTAAGCTCATTTATGATGCCCTGATGTAGCTCATGCAATGTTTGAAGGGGGAGCACCGCAAGATTGAGGCTCAAATTCTTCAAGTTTTGTGCACTTTTCCTTTCTTTTGCAGTCTCGATGTGTAGCTTTCCTTCTAGCAAATGTATTTCCCAAAGTTCTAAGGTAAGCTCTGTTGTCAAAGGTACCACACTCACTTGATTCATGCTTGCCTGAACCATGCTCGCTTGGATCATGCTCGTCTGAACCTACAATTCTTTAAGGCCCTACTAGAACTTTGTCAATATTGCCTTGTATTGATCTTCAATATTCCCCCACATCTCCTCCAGCTTCTCCCATAAATGCAAATTGGGTGGCATATTTTCCTAGATATGCACTTTAAATGTGTTTCCCCCACTCCTTTTAACGACAATTTCCCTGTCAAATCAAATTTAGCGACCCCAATGGTCATATTCTGAACGAACTGTGTCAGAGCCTTCCCTGTAGTGTAGTTACCCCTTCTTCATTGTAGCTTCCTCCACCTACGCCAGCCTCCCGAATGTCACGCAACCCTCCTTCTTCAACAAGCTCCTTCATTGGAAGAGTACTTTATAGTCTCGTGCTTCCTTCTAATTAAATGTAGCACTAAGACTGTCTTACATTCATATAGTGATCGCGCAGCCCCAGGGATGCAATTATCCCTATCAAGTTTCAACCTACTCCCATTTACTCACCCAACAAATAATTCTCCATTTAGCTTCATGAGCTAAACTGTGCCACCATATGAGATATCCCTGATACCATATGGGCCCAGCCAATGCATCTTTAACTCACCAGGGAATTGCGCAAAATTACTATCATACAACAACACCAAGTGTCCATTTTTAAAAGTTCGATGCTTAATATGTCGATCATGCCATGCCTTTTATCGGGATTTTTGTACTCATTGGTGAAACCCTGTAAGAAAGCGATCTTTTATAGCATGAGAAGTTGTTACAATATTTATTCCATAATATTGTTGTACGCCATATTCATGACTGCTATGATTATAAGACTTGGTGTTATATATTCCATCGACATTACAACTTCCCATCCATACACCAGTCTAAACGAAGTCTACCTTGTCAACTTCTTGCAAGTAGTCGTGTATGCCCATAACACCACAGGTAGGCCTACATCCCAATCATTCATGTTGATGTTGCACACCTTCTTCAGAGCATTCTCCAAATTTTATTAAAAGCCTCAACCATTTCATTCACCCAAGGAGGATAAGGCATGCTCTTTTGGTGATGTACTTGAAACTTTTATGTTAATGCTTCAATAGTGTTGTTAAGGAATTGTGTTCCTCTGCAGCCCATCAGGATCTTTGGGCACCCAAACCTTGACAATATATACTCAAATATTAAGTGCGCTGCAATCCTTTATCAGTTGTGCCTCAACCCACCTGGTCAGATAATATGTCATAGTAATAATATATCATGCACTGGTCTTCTTGCTTAGCAGATTGATCGACCCCACAAAATTAATTGCTCACTTATCAAAAGCTTACAAAGTAACTTATGAATTCAACAGCAATTCATCTTGTCGTGATGGTCTTTTGGTGTTGGGCGTGGAATCCCCCCCAAGGCCTGTTTTGGGGCACGGAGTGTGAAGTCATAATAGAGTCACAGGGTTGTTCACCCTTGTTTTTGTAATGTAATGTCAGCTTGAAAGATCTACCCATAGTTTGCGGACCATGGGATTGTATAAATAGAGCGAGGCTCTAAGTGTAGAAATAAGAAGGAAGCAAGATGAGTCTAAGGAAGTGATGAAGCATTGAGTCAGAGTGTAATTCATGTCTTTGGGTCGTAGAGTAGGAGAAGGCTCTGTAGTTGAGTGCGCACAGGCCTAGTAGTACGCAGCTAAGTGCGCGGACCCCTATAGCTGAGTGCAAAGGGAAGGTTGAGTTTGTAACCATGGGAAGAATTAATAAAGAGAAGTTTTACCATATTTTTGTGTATCTTTTTCATGTTTTATGAATTATTAGGTATGAATTGCAAGTTTACTGTTTATTCACTAGGTGAACTCATATGAATGTGCTGAATAAGTAAATATAATACAAGGCCTCTGTTTCGCGAAGATAACTAACTATTATAATAAGATAGGTAAAGATCTCGGGTGTGACTTAGGGAAATAGTGCAGATTGTTGCTCTAGCAACGCAAAAGCCCCACAACCCCTGGTTAGGGCTGCATGAAGGCGAATATATCAAGGCTCGAAGGCCTGGGAAGTGTGCGAAGAGACTCTCAGTTGGACCAAGTTAACCCCTTAGACATCTCAAGGGTGCAGAAACCTGGTTCCAACACCCCCCCCATACTACTTCTGGTGAGACCTCAATCCGCACTTTGCAGACTGCTACCGAAAGGGCCAATAGTATAGGGATTTGTTTGGCTAATTAACTCTGAATCTGGGTCAGGCCCCAAAAAGCCAACAAATGGTTTTGTTGTTGGGACCGGGATTTGCATACAGATGTCTGGTGTCGTATCACTGGAATCCATCTAAGAAAGGAATTGAAGATTAGTTGGATAGGAAGATTCATGAGTTCGCAGCGCAAGAGAACAAGAATCCATGACTATCAAAAGAAGAGTGGTTAGATTGCTACATGTACACAGAGATCCATGAAAATGCTTTGCTTATTTCCCTACTGAGGTATATGAGTGGATCGTGAAGCCAGAAGATAGCGAAGGAAGGTGCAAACTCGACAGACCTATTATGTGGAATCCAGAATTTGTGCGCAGATTGGAAGCATTAGAGGATAATAACGTGCATGTTGTTGATCACTGGCTTGATCGAATTATAGGAGGATTCATCATTGAGTTCACAGTAGACACTTTAGTCAGCTAAAGCGAGGCGGAATGACGCTTCATCAAAGGACCGCGAGGTAAGTACGTTGTCTTTGAACACTTGGATTAAAATGATACTGTGTGAAAAGCGAGTTATGTGAATAAATTGATGTTTGGGGCTATGTGAGTGGGAGAATTTATAGAAACTAACGTAGTGCAGAACTAGAAACTATCCCCTTGATTTCACCTCCGCGAGGGGATGAGCAGGAGATCGTGAAGGTCTCACCAAGGAGCAATCAATTTGATAAAACAGAGGATTCCATGCATACCATCCCCACCCACACCACCACCAGTTTCACTGTCTTCACCCCCATATTCACCCATACCACCTCTGTACCACCATGAGTTAATATGGCAAGCGCGATAAAGTTGCCGGTGTTTAAGGGAGTAGGAAATGAAGATACGGGCCAATTTTGGTTCATGATAAAAGTTGTATGGCAAGCTCAAGGAGTCATGGATGACAATATAAAGAAATCAATTTTGGTCAGTGCTATATAGGATCGTGCGCTGACCTGGTACATTAAGCATTCTAATGACAATCTGCATGTAGGGATCGTAGACATCCAAACTGTGCTGAACAGAGAATTTAGCAGACCAAAGTCGAAGGTGCAGTCGATCATTGGGTTCAAGGAGATCATGATGCTACCAAGCGAGACTCCTTGGGATTTGGATCAGAGACTGAAGTGTACAATTCGTGAAGCTAATATGACTTTGACGGATGGACAACACTGCGAATGGTTTGTAGCATCGCTAACGATGCATTCAAGGAACGCACTGTCACAACATAGGTCAGAAACTCAAGCCAAGGCCTTAGAGATCGTGATGAGGCTGCATAAAACCCCAATACATGATCCTAACCTGGGAGTTCAGCAGATCCACACGCAATTCAAAAACTTGTGCCTTGAGATGCAGAGTCTGAAACAGGATAGGAAAACTTTCCTAGAAGTGCACGACGAGGTATGGTGTGTTAAATGTAAGTGTCAAGGTCATGACAAGGACCACTGCCTAGTGTTCGTGAATAACCTCGCGGGAGAAGGACCAATGCCATTGAGACCAGAGGCCCATGCTGGACCTAGTGTGGCACCTGAATTATGGTGCGTGATTTGTCAAATAGGAGGAAATCATGCTATAGACAATTGCCATTTGTTGCAGAAGTACATGCAGAATTCACAACAATTGTTCTATAATTTTTGTAGATCAGTGGGATATGATGAGTGCACATGTAGAAGTTATGAGTTGATGATGGATAGGACTCCCACCTATAGAGTTTAGGTTGAAACGCAGCCCCTTGACCAGAATGCAGGGATGGCGCAACCCAGATTTCTGGGGCGCAGACAAGGCTGAGGTGGAGGAGGACTCGGAAGAGGTTGCAGACAGCTGATATGTTACAATTGTGGAGGGCCAAGATATTATGCCCATGATTGTATGAATCCAATGCATCTGTCATGCCTATATTGTATATTTTTTGATCATGAGATAGAGGATGGTCCCACACTGATAGCGAGGCTACACGACAAGGGAGCGATCCAACCTCCCCCGACTTAGAACCTACAAATGATAAGGTCTGATCCGTGTGAGGAAGACCCCAGCGTAAACATTATGCTCCAAAGTGGAATTACAATAGGATATGATAAGGGCAAGCAGCCTGAAGATAGTACTTGGGTTTGCAAGACTTTAACGAAATAACCAGAGTTTGATTTGGAGTGCGTTAAGGAAACCTTCATGGAAGCTAGGAAGAGCTTTATTAATGCCTCCACTTCAGGAAGCAAAGACAAACCAGAGCTGAACATGGACCCATCGATGCTCACAATGTTCATGGAAACATGCATGAAGTTGCTGCGCAACAACAAGGCTATAAAGGGATAGCAGGAACTCATTAATAGATGTGTTGGGACCATGCTAGGAGAACGTGCGTAGTCTGGAAGATTGGAAATCACATGACGGGGATAGGAAGAGGGATGAGATTGACCACACAAATTAGGGAATATGAGATGGATCAATTGATTCTGGACCTAGGATCAGACACGAACGTTCTGTCGAAGAAAACATGGGAGTGCATGGGAAGACCTATGTTGTAATAGTCTCCTATCCAACTACGAATGGTGAACCAGCAAAAGATCCTACCTATGGGAAGATTGTAGGGAATCACAATGGATATCGAAGGAGAAAGTGCGCTAGTAGATTTTGAAGTGATAGAGATTGTTGATGACAACAATCCCTACCCTGTGCTATTAGGGATAAATTGGGCCACTGACATGAATGGGGTGATAAATCTGAAGAAGCACAAGATGATTTTTGAGAAAACGTCTCTGCGTGTAGTCATACCTTTGGACCCTGTAGAAGCATCGTGCTACACAAAGCTAGTGTGTCACTATGAAAGTGATGATGACTTGGACTACATCTACAATATTACTGCACGAGAGAAAGAATGGGTGAATCCCATCACGGATGGATGAATATCGTGGGAGCGCGGAAGCTCCTGTACATCGCATTCTGACAAGGAGATAGAGTGATGGCAGAACTAGTTACATGAGGTAACCACGCTAAACAGTAACATGATGATGAGATTGTTGTGTTGTGTATCAACAGAGGTAAGGGATCTGCCTACGTATGATGGGTTGAGCAAGGTAGATGACTTCCTGAATAGATTCGAACGGGAGGTGCTAGAATAGCAACGTTTCAAGGCTTTGAAATGGGTACTACGCGCTATGCCCATGAGGTGGTGGGGTATGCACCAAGGAAACTTTGAGGACTGGTGCAAATGCAGGAAGATGATAAGTATGCAGTTTGGGAAGCCTTAGATGCGATTAAAAGACAAGTATGATGGACAAGATGATCCACACGCACACCTCGCCAAGTGGACAAAGGCCTATGGGGAAGAGTTGCAACCGGAGTGGGTGCACATGTTCTGTCATACCCTAGATGTTATACCCATGAATTGGTATGTAGAGACAGAGCTTCGCCATGGGATGGGTGAAGGTTTCTTTTTAACCTTCACATTTGAGGATTTTTGGTGGGATATTGTTGATGATGCGTTGCAAGCTGTAAAAGAAGCTATCTTTAGAACAACACAGAAGCCAATAGAATTGATTCAGCTGGAATGGTCGACTCAGCTGAGCTTCGCGCTGGAGTGTTATAATGTAAAAACTAAAGAAGATGACAAGGATCTGTGAAAAGTTAACATTCTAGAAACTGAAGGCTATTGCAAGGTTCAAGGGCCATTGATTGAAGACCCTAACATAACCGCGTCAGTAAAAAAAAGCAGGTAAACATTGGCACGGAAGCCGAACCTAAGTACGTAACGCTCGACGATTACTTGAATGGCGTGACGGTGGATAATTTCATTGAGTTACTCCGTGAGTACCAAGACCTGTTCCCCACCAAGATCATGGACTTGAAAGGAATCGTTAGATATTTAGGAATGATACGGATCACATTAAAGCCTAACTCAAAGCTAGTTAAGTAGAGGCCTTACCGCTTGAATCTGAGGTACAAGGAGAAGGTCCGCATAGAACTAGATAAGATGCTCGCATCTGGAATCATTGAGCTGGTGGAAGAATCTGATTGGGTAAGCCCTATGGTAGTGTAGGAAAAGAAGCAGAAGGGTGAGATAAGAATATGCGTGGACCTCTAAAAATTGAATGATGCATGTGTGCATGACCCATTCCCAACTCCGTTCATAGATGAAGTATTGGAAAATGTCAGAGGGCAAGAAGCATATTCTTTCACTGATGGGTTCTCAGATTACGACCAGATCAAAATCACATCGGAAGATAGGCAAGACCACCTTTGTGACTGAGTGGGGCTGCTTTCAATACACTGTTATGCAGTTTGGGTTGAAGAACGCATTGGCCATATTTTCGTGCATAGTTGTTGCAGAATTCAAGGAATATATCCACAAGTTCCTGGAGGTTTATCTAGATGATTGGATTGTATTTGGATTGGTTAAGCACCATGTAGTGAGCTTATGCTTGATGCTGGATACCTATCGACGACACCAAATCGCACTGAACCTCAAGAAGTGTACATTCTTTGTTCCCTTTGGGAACCTGTTGGGACAAGTGATTTGAAAACAAGGATTGATGGTAGACCCCACGAATATTGCAGTAATTCTACATTTGGAAGCACCGTGAAGTGTCAAACAGCTATGCACTACCTTGGGTCATACCAGGTATTAAAGGAAGTTCATCAAAATCTATGCCCAAATCACCGCACTGATGGATAAGTTGTTAAAAAAAGATGTTAGGTTCTACTGGAATGATGACTACATGAAGAGCCTGGATGTACTAAAAAAAAAATTGACCTTTGCGTTGATCCTGGTCTTCCCGAAATGGGACAAGGAGTTTCATGTCCATGTTGATACATCGTGTATAGTGTTGGCAGCAATACTAACATAGGAGGGTGGAGAGAGCTTGGATCACCCTATATTGTTCACAAGTCATAGATTTTCTAAAGCAGAAAAGAACTATTCCACCACTGAACATGAGGAATTGGTTATGGTGTACGTGCTCCAAAAATATCGGCACTATTTGCTAGGGGGACACTTCAAGATGTATACAAACCATTCCACACTCAAATACTTGGTCAATAAGCCTGTGTTGGGGGGGCGCATATGCAGATGGTTCTTATTGTTCCAATAATATGATTTTGAGGTCGTTGTGAAGCCGAGACGCCTGAACGCTAGACCAGATCACTTGTCGCGCATTGAGATAGGAGAGCCTACTAGTTTGGAAGAAGGATTACCTGACACACATCTCTTTGTTGTGCGCATAGTGGATGGATGCTTCAAACATATAATCCACTTTCTCACGACTAGAACTACGTTGAAAGAATACTCTATCCAACAGAAGAAGGAACTAGTGGTGCGCGCAACAGATTTTTCTATCATCACGGGGCACCTATATAAGATGGGCAATGATGAGATACTGAAAAGGCATGTACCTAAATTCGAACGAAGTTAGATCCTCACGGAAGCACATGGGGGCGCTGTAGGAGGACACTATGTAGGGTGAGCGACCACATAAAAGATTCTCCGCGCAAGGTTGTGGTGGCCAACCCTTCATCAGTATTCAAAAGCACACTGTAATGCTTGTGATATATGTCAAAGAGCAGGTAAACCATCGCGGAGGGACGAGATGCCTTTGAATCTGCAAATGATGTTGCATCCCTTTGAAAAGTGGGTGATCGAATTAGTAGGACCTATGAAACCTCAAGGGAAAGATAAGCGCGAGATACATTATCACCGCGACAAAGTACCTAACTCATTAGGCAAAAGCGCAGCTGGTAAAAGATTGCATGGCCGCCACGGCTCCGAAGTTTTTGTTCGAACATGAACGATTTGGATGTCTGAATATCATGATGAGCAATCATAGTACACATTTCCTGAACGAAATAATCAGAGCGTTGATAGAAGAGTTTCAAGTATATCATCAGAAAAGCACACCATATTACCCCAAGCCAATGGAATGGTAGAATCATTTAACAAAATACTGGAGACTGCACTAACCAAAGTATGCAACACGTAGTGGAGTGATTGGGACCTGCATGTTCCTATAGTACTATGGGCTTATAGGACAACGTGCAAAAAATGACGGGCCATACACCTTTCCGGTTGGTCTATGGTGTGGAAGATGTCATGCCAATGGAGTATATTGTGCCTAGTCTGCACACAGTAGCACTCACAAGTATGACAGACTGCAGAGCCCTGGAAGAGAGGCTCGCACAGTTGGAAGAACTTGAAGAGGAACGGTTCCTGGTTGGCTTCCATCAACAGGTACAAAAGCAGCGTGAAAAGTCCTGACACAATCACCATATTAAGTTTTTCTCCTTCAAGGTAAACGATTTAGTGTTACTGTATGACAGTAAGTTTTATGAATTCCCGGGAAATTTCAGAATGCATTGCCTAGGACCATATGTTGTTAAGGCAGTCACAGACGAAGGCGCAATGCAATTGGTAAAGCTAAATGGAGAACCTTTCCCAGGAAAGGTGAATAGCAGTCAGTTGAAGCCATACATGAGTGGCCCAACTATCTGACTAACTGACAAAAGCACAGTCTTCGCACTCCAAGTAGCCAGAAGAAGGCATGAGACTATAAACAGATGCAGGGGATGCATGAATAGATCCAAGGAAGTAGTTCTAACATTGCAGCCTTGGAACAACGTGTACAGTAGATTCAGCAGGCAGCCGCTTAGTGCGTTGCTGACCTTACAGTTTTTCGAACAGAGGTGGAGGATCTCCATGCAAAGATATCCACACTGCTAGAGTGACTCGAGGGTGAGTCACAATGTTTTTGTTGGGGGCCCATTGAGCGTGGACTCCCCCCCAAGGCATGTTTTTGGGCTTAAAGCCCAAGTTTTGACTAAGTCTATTGTAAAGACTCCATGATTTGTGGGTGCGGAGCGCGAAGTCATAATAGAGTCACAGGGTTGTCCGCCCTTGTTTTTGTAATGTAATGTCGGTTTGAAAGATCTACCCATGGTCCGTGGACCATGGGATTGTATAAATAGAGCGGGGCTCTAAGTATAGAAATAAGAAGGAAGCAAGGTGAGTCTAAGAAAGTGATGAAGCATTGAGTCGAAGTGTAAGTCATGTCTTTGAGTCGTAGAGTAGGAGAAGGCTCTGTAGCTGAGTGTGCAGGGACCTAGTAGTCCACAACTAAGTGCGTGGACCCTGCAGCTAAGTGCACAGGGCAGGTCGAGTCTATAACCATAGAAAGAATTAATAAAGATAAGTTTTACCATATTTTTGTGTATCTTTTTTCTTGTTTTATGTATTACTAGGTATGAATTGCAAGTTTACTATTTATTCATTGTGCAAACTCGTATGAATGTGCTGAACAATTAAATATAATAGAAGGCATTTGTTTACATGAAGATAACTAACTGTTATAAGAAGATAGGTAAATATCTCGGGTGTGACCTAGAGAAATAGTGTAGATTGCTGCTCTAGCAGTGCGAAAGCCCCACAGCCCCTGGTTAGGGCTGTGCGAAGGCTAATATATCAGGGCTCAAAGGCCAGGAAAGTGCACGAAGAAACCTGCGTGAAGATACTCTTAGTTGGGCCAAGTCAACCCCTCAGACACCTCAAGGGTGCGGAAACCTGGTTCCATCACCCCCCCATACTACTTTGGGTGAGACCTCAGTCTGCGCTCCATGAACTGTTGCCAAAAGGGCCAGTAGTATAATGATTTGTTTGGCTAATTAACTCCAAACCTCGGTCAAGCCCCAACAAGCCAGCATATGGTCCTCTGGAAAACATCGCAAGCACTACAACAGTCCTTAGAATCCTTGTGCAGCGTGGGCTACCATAGTCCTGCCCCCAAAATTTTCTGCGCAGTTTCTTTTCCTGCGTAGTTCCCTTCTGCAACACCAACATGCGCTTCTACCAAAATACTATGTCTTTCATGCTTAGGGACATATCTGCACAATATTTAATGAGGGCCCATTTTATACAGATGCCCAACAATTAGAGAAAAATCTTCAGCTCTGACTACTAGTTCTTTCTTTTGTTGCATTTTATACTCTACAGGGGCTACTCGAGTAGTCAAAAAGTAAATAATATCTACAAAATGTTCATTAGAAACACTTACTTTGACGAGATGTGCATTAGGCAATCCTTCTTCAATGTTGGTTGGTTCTTCACCAGTCTCAATTCTAGACAGATGAACCGACCCAACGTTCAGTCGTTTTGGCTTAACTATTACTTCAAAATCATATTCTTCGAACAACAATAGCCATTGTAGAATTGAGGCTTCTGTGATTAGTCATATTTATAAGAAGAGCTTCAGTGTAAATCACATGAAAAAGACATTTGTCGACGCGTTTCGAACCAACTAGTGTGGTTCATCGTCAGGACAAGTTGAAGAAGCAGATCAGGCCTAGCAAGTTAAATAGACTGAGAAGAGACTCCAACGGCTACATAATGGCTATTTTGACTCTATGACCACATAACAGCTATTTTTGACTCTAGGACCCAGGCTAAAGTTATATCAATAAATTTAATATTATTTTTATTTTTATAATATTAAGTTTAATAATGTATTATTTTATTTCTAGAATTAAACAAAATTAGGTACTTTGAATAGTATCATAAGTAATTTATTCAAATAAATAATGTTAGAATATAACTAATGGTTTGTGCATCCTGGGTGCATTCTTCTTGTTAGGGTTTCTTATTTTTTTCGTGTTTATGGTTATTTATTGCTGGCATTTGGCCCCTTTTTGTTATTAGGTAGTTCATAAGGTCATCATCTTTGGTATATATAAATTATGATAATTATGTTATTTTTATAGGTGGGATTGCTTCATTTTAGCTCTTTTAACCTCAGAAGTGAGTTTGGCTTTTCTAAATATTTGTCTTTCTCTATTTAATATGATTTATATATATGTATATATATATAGATATTATCTCAATAAAATAATTAAAATATTCAATAAACATTCTCATTTACTTTTCAAACTAACCTATTAAGATTAGTTTTATTATTTAGTAATTTTAATAATTTTATAAACACAATATTATTTCAATAGTAATTAATATAATTTCATAAGCAAAATAACATACCTTTAATAATCACCCGGATGCGGGTGTTATTACTTGCAATTAAGGTTTAATGCGTACTCCAAGCGCCGAGTATACGAAGCCACGCTCCAGACAGGTGGAAGCCATGTGCTGTGGGTTGGTTTCTGTCCCAAACGACTTAAAACACCTTAATGGCTCTTCAATGCTGTGGAACTCCCAAGATCCTGACAGTCGATATCCCAGAATGGTGCAAACATTCCTCATTCCCGGTTTTCAGTTCGGCTCTGGTCTGATACGGTTAACTGTTGATGTTAGAGTGGAGGAGGGAGGCTCTGAGGGAAGCACGCTCACCCTCGAGCTCATCCACTGCCTAATTCATGTGTTCTGTCCCCATCATTCCCAAGCGAATTCGAAGCTGGACATTGGGTTGCTTAGCCACCAGGGAAACCTCGGCGAAAGCACTCTGGTTGGCAGATGGAGGTATAAGAAGACTCGGCCTCGTTCTCAGAAAGTTGTTGGGCATCCTGGGCTTATCATGGCGCCTCGCACTTGGCATCTTGGGCCTCGCAGGGGGCGTAACTATAGGCAGCGAGGTGGCAATAGAGGAAGGGGCCAGGCAAGCCCGAGATGCATCTCTCCACTGGCTTCTGCTGAGCCTCCCTCCTCTAAGTCGAATTACTCGGATTCAGACATCAGTAATGCTGTACAAACTGTGACACTTCATTATCATCGCAGGAGAAGCAAACCGGTGGTCAAAGCCATGATCACGGTCATTTTTTCTGAGGAGAATGAGGAGGAAGGTAACTGGAAGGATGACACTGAGGAAAAGGCACCTCCCTCCTCGGATAATTCGGATAGCTCTTATCACCTTGAGTTTCAGAGCAGGGCTAATGAGGAGAGCACTCATGGTTTTTCGGCGGAGCAAGCTGAAGCTCTAAAGGAAATTGGAAGCCTCAAAGGCAAAGAGCCCATGAAGATGTTGGAGAATCCACCGGAAGCTATTATGGAGACCCAGCGCAGCATGCCTTCCTCCCCTCAGAGCAAAATCAGGGAGGAAGAAACAGAGGACTCCTTCGACTACACTCTATATCTCAAACTGCCGCCTAGCATTGATCGCCTGGAAGATATTTCAGAGGGGATGGAGGTGACTTGGGAGAGGGACCCGGTTCGTGCAGCAGAGGATAGAAAGAAATGTGCTCAGGAACGGGAAGCCGAGGAGAGGCAGAAGCAGAACAAGTAAGGCGGTTGCGTCAAGGGTAAGTTTATGGTCTCAGACGCGCGGCTTTTTCTTCCTTTTTGGTTCCGTTTCTTGGGGAGGCGACCAGCGATGGATGCAATTATGCATGGCACCCCTGTTTTTGTATTGGGTCTAGAGGTCTATGTTGCAAGCAATGGGTACTGTTTCTATGTCTGGTATCTGGTCTATCTTCTATGTCGAATTCTGTAGCAGTTAACTCTCTTTCTGTTGATGGTTTTGTAACCTCGTGCCTGTATAAGCAGAGGATCCAGGTTGATAGGGAATTTTTTGACAGAGAGTTGAACACTCGCTCTCAGAGGTGTGAACCTCTTGTAAATACTTTTTTTGTCCTTTTAATATAAATAGTTTAGCCTTTGCCCAGCAAAAAAAAAAACATACCTTTAATAATCAATTCATATATAGTAAGTTAATAATTTATTAACTTATTACCATTAACATTATATATTTATTCATATTTAATCCTAACATCCTATTATTATGTAACCCTATTTATTTCTTTATAAGAATTCATTCACGCAAATAATAATTTCCAATAACCATTAGTTATATTCTAACATTATTTATTTGAATAAATTACTTATGATACTATTCAAAGTACCTAATTTTGT
>APFE031047888.1:2451-58965 GCA_000404065.3 Pinus taeda | reverse complement strand
ATTAAACTTAATATTATAAAAATAAAAATAATATTAAATTTATTGATATAACTTTAGCCTGGGTCCTAGATTCAAAAATAGTCGTTATGTAGCCGTTGGAGTCTCTTCTCAGTCTATTTAACTTGCTAGGCCTCATCTGCTTCTTCAACTTGTCCTGACGATGAACCACACTAGTTGGTTCGAAACGCGTCGACAAATGTCTTTTTCATGTGATTTACGCTGAAGCTCTTCTTATAAACAATAGCCATCTACAAATATTCCCCCAACATAGGCTTGTTCACCAAGTAGATCAACACAGAATGGTTCGTGAACATCTTGAAGTGCGCACCCAACAAGTAATGCCTGAACTTCTGCAGCATGTACACCATAGCCAAGCCCTCTTGTTCCGTCGTGGAATAATTCCTCTCCACCTTAGGCAATTTGTGAATTGCAAATGCAATGGGGTGATAAATATCCCCCTCTCATGGTTGTGCTAAGATAACTCCCAAATCTACAGACGATGCATCCACATAAACGTGGAACTCCTTCTTCCAATATGGAAACACCAGGATCAACACAGTGACCATTTTCTCCTTTAAGACATCAAGACTCTTCTAACACTCATCGTCCCAACAGAAGGTGGCATATTTATTTAGTAATTTCTCCACCGGTGTTGTGATTTGTGGGTACGCCTTAATGAATTTTCGATAATATCCAATGTGTCCAAGATTTGCACATAACTTTTACACTTTCTTTGACAGATCCAAGTTAATAATAACAATGTTTTTTGTAGGATTTACCATCAACCCTTGCTTACAAACAACATGTCCCAACACGATTCCATAAGGTACGCAAAAAACACACTTAATTAGGTTTAATGAGATTTGATACTTCCTGGATATACCCAACATCAAGCGTAGACTCGAGACATGCTTCTTTAATAGTCTAAAGACTGACCAAACATCAAAGTAAACCTCTAGAAACTTGTGAATGAATTATCTAAATGCTCTGACGACAACTCTATAAAATATCGTCGGTGAATTCTTCAACCCAAATGACATGACTATATATTTAAAGGATCTGCATTCAGTATCAAAGGTGGTCTTACTCCTATCTTCCAGTGCTATCTTAATCTGATGGTACTCAGAAAACCCATCTATAAAGGAGTAACTACATTTTCCAAAATTTCATCCATGAATGGTGTTGGGAACAGGTCATGTATGCATCTGCCATTCAATTTTCTTAGATCGACACGAATCCTTATTTATCCCTTAGTCTTTTTCCCTTGTACTACCATTAGACTCACCCAATCAGATTCTTCCACAGGTTCGATTATGTCAACTACGACCATTTCCTCAAGTTCCTCCTTCACCTTCTCCTTTTATTTTGGGTTGAGCCTATATGGTTGTTGTTTTACGGGCTTCACATCCAACTTCAAAGTGATTTTCATGATGCCCAAGTCTCCCACGATGCCTTTTAATTCCATGAACTTTGTTGGGAACAACTCCTCATACTCATGCAATAACTCGACGGTGTTTCCTACTGCATCTTCATCCCAGCAATCTCTTATGTACGCATGAACTTGGGCTCCACATGTGAGTCTATTTTAACCTTCCTCATCTTCATAGGTTGCATGACATTGGGTATTTCAACATCGGTTCCTACCACTTCACACTGTCCTTTTGAATCAGGAATATTAATGTTGCACGAATCTTCCTCACCCTCCTTAGCAGTCATATTATATCATTCCAGTGCATGTTGCAACTGCACGTTCCAGTCGGGTTGTACCCAAGTCATTGGCTCATTAGGTGTCTAGAAATTTGCTGCTCTATTTTCTTGAAGGGCATCATCTATACACTGAAAACCAACCTCAAAGATAAAGATCAATATAAAATTTTCCTTCATATCATTCTAATCAGCAGTACCATGGTGCAACTCCATTTCCAGATTCCAAATCATTGGTATTGCATCCAAAGTGTGAAAAATTACATGTACCCATTCTGGTTGAATTTCTTCACCCAATGCCTTAGTCCAACGAGACAAATGATCTCAGGAATCATCTTTAGCATTTTACTTTTATGCGATACTTGTGTTTGCATGACCAAACTTGAGCCTCATCAATCATCAGTACTCCCGCCAATCTCCTATATTATCCTTAAGTGTTCCCCACCATCGTGCAGGCATAACCCTCAAGGCTATATCCAAGGCCTGAAATCATTGTTCTTTCTGTATTCAAGCTTTTGTGATCCATAATGAATTAAACAAAGTCTTTCAGTAGAAATCACATGAGAGAATTTTTTGGCCTACGCGTTTCGAACCAACAAGTGTGGTTCATCATCAGGACCAGATGAATCACACATCTTTCAATATATTCCTTCCAAATTCATCCAGAAATAAACTGAAATCACCTATCCCATCATAATATGGAAAATTACATATCTCAGTTGATATTCGGTGAAGATATTTGTCATTTTATTACAACACAGAGTAGAAACTTCATGCAACTAGTTTTGCTAGTTCTCCAATTCTTCGTCCGAGTCTGAATGACATGAGTTGTCCTTCTCCCATATTATCCTTCCATCTACAGTGGGGTTGATCAAATCCTCATCTCACGTAGTTAACTTGTAGATGTGGTCAATATATTTATATTACCATATTCTTCATTGATGGGTTCTGTATATTGCGCTCCCTCAAAGGGATCTAAAGGAACAACAATCATGGTACCATTCTTTTCAAATACCATATTTCTCATTTTTAGATTGATTATGGTGTCCATATCAAAGGCCCGGTTAATTCTAAGTAAATTATGGTATGGATTATTGTGGTTCACAATCTCAATGACTTCAAAATCCACCATCACGCTTGCTCCTTCAATGTCTACAACAATGCCCAGCAATCGACCCAGCTGGATAATATTCTACTGATTGGTAATGCAGAACTGAATTGGTGACCATTGCAGCTTTCATTGCCCCATCCACTCCCAAGCTTGACTCAGTAATACATTCACATCTGATCCCAAATCCAGAATTACTTGATCCATTTCAACTTTTCCAATCTACGTGGTTTATCGCATTTCCCAGCCATTTCTCTTCTCATTTTTGTTGACCTTGTTTATTGTGCATAGTTCAGGTTGTGGCTTCTCTTTAATGGCACAGTTTTCGATCAATTCTTTCAACCCTTCCACTACTTTCTGGTCCTTTAGCAACTTCATACATGTCTGTAGAAAAGACTTAAAAATGGTCAAATCAGGGTTATCTGTCATAGTAACTACTTCAGGAGTGTTCTTCCTTGGTACTATTTGCATTTACGTCCTTGATGTTGAAGCTTCTGGGTCCATAAAACTCTTCTTTTCCTCTATGAAATTTTCCTTTTCCTTCTACAGAGCTAACTCAATACTCTTCTCTCTTGCCTTCCTAACCCATATATCTTCCACAGGTTTTTTACCCTCTACTTGATGTTCGCTTGTAGCCGCACCACTTCATGTCACAATATTAATCCTTGGGTTATCTTCACGTGGCTCAGATCACATCATTTGTAAATTATGCATAGGTTTCTAATTCTTCTTTTCCTGCATCTTATCCATTAAAATAGGGAAATATTCTATCACATGATCAAACTGTCAAAGGGTGAGTGGGATTCTGACAATCTCACACATAATGTCTAGCTTCACCATAAATATAGCATATGATCTGACCCTATCCTCATCCAATACCTCCTCCTTGACCACATCCTTGACCTTGAAATCCTTCACGAACCATAGGTGAAACATTATCTTCGGTCACGCGACCTTTAGCTTGCATCCTATTGCCGGAGTTAGATCTACTATCAAGTCATAGCTGTGATAATGGCTCTCATCACGTCCTTCTAATTGACAAAACTTACAGAATAATTGTTGCGGCATCTGCACATATTTTTGTAGAAAATAATAGTGATCGATCGGGTGTTGGTCTGCAACTCAAAAAATACTACACCATACGCTCGGTCTAGTACTTGGTCCAGCACTAGGCTCCAACTTCAAAGGATTTGGACCTCTGCCAACCAAATAATCAGGGTAGATAGGACACTGGTCCTTATAGTGACGTTCCTTTTTACACTTTAGGAAGCATACTTCTGAGTGCCTCTCAGATCGAACGTCCTTTCCTTTCTTCAAGTCTTGCAGCTCTATAGGCAAGCTTGCCAACTGGGAATGTTTCTGCTAAACCCCTATGTGAGTATCTTGTACCGTCGAAGCTTCTCATTTCATCGTGATTTCTAATGCTTCCACCTGTGTCCAAATCTTTTATTGCGATAGCGGTAATCTTAGGTGTGGAAATAATGCAACTATATACCACTCTTTGTGTTGTTTATTGTAGATCTAGAAGTTGACTTGTCCCAGTAAACGTTTTAACCTCTGATCTACATCCTAGGCACTCTCATTGACAACTTTCTTAATTTATTTTATTTCTGTAATACACTGTGACTGTGACATAGGCTTCTTATACTCTGTGTTTAGTGCGATCTTCATTGTAGTTGGAGTCATCGTACTATACTTGATATACCACGATAGCGCTCTATCCTACATTGTTGTGACAAGCTACACTTTCTTCATAACATTGTCATTGATCTGCTGTGATTTCCACAGAGCTTCTACAACAAACCAAAATTGATCAGGATCCTCTAATCCCTAACCCTTAAAGATATGCTTCTTGATTGGGTTAGCCATGTCGAATAGTGGTGGTGGAGGTGGAGGTGGAGGTGTAGGTGTATGAGGTGGAGGTGAAGGTGGAAGTGGAGTGAATGGGTGAGGAATCTCAGAAGTGCCTTGAGTTTCTAACTACGTCACACCTCTAGGTGTACTAGGGTTTGTCCTTTCTTCTCCACTTTATGATTCACCCAATAATGGACTGTACTCACCCTCAATAAATTTGTCACGATTTGCTATGAATCTTTTTCCACTTCGCGTAGATCCAGTCTGGCTTCTTTTAAACATCAATCTACAGGCATAACACCCTTTTCACATAACAACATCTTAATCCAGATATTTAGGGAGTTCAAATACTTACCTCATGGAGCCTTGAAAAATATGCGCTCAACTTCACTATAGGATAATGTTGTGTCAAATGCAAATTCAGTAATGAATCCTCTGAGGATGCTATCGAAGTAGTCAACAACACTTGCGACCTTATTTTCAAACTCCTTAAGTTTCTTAATCAGCTTTGGGGTCCACACAATAGGATTGTCATGTTTCCAATAGGGTTCATTTGTAGCTAGGTTTGAAAGCCACTCGTGCAGCTCGTTAACGAACGATGTGAAAAATATCTCATGCTATTCCATATAGATATACTTATGTAACCACATTTTTGTCGACTAGCGCAAATTTCTTCTTTCTTCTGCTGCAAATTAGTGCAAATTCCGATCTACCCAATTTTGGATCTCTTTTCTAGTTGGTCGCCACATCAAACATCCCTCAAATAGATCTCAATCCCATCAACGGAACCATTTTTTGGCTTTGGGGGCTTAGACTCAAGTTCAAAGTTAGATCTGCTAACCAACAAAATCCTATACTACCAGCCCTTTCGCCAACGATTTACGTAGCATAGACTAAAGTCTCACCTGAGGGGTTATGTAGTGCGGCTGTAAGGTTACTATCAATTTCGGGCTCAATCTAACATTTTTGAACTGTTAACCTTATTGTTACAATCATAAAGCATTTTCCTACTTAACAGACATGGGAGTTGCGCGTAACTAGTTGATGACCTACCACGTCTTTGAATCCCCAAATGGTAACCTTACAACTCTAAGGCTAACCTACTAGTCTCAATACAAAGTCTTCAACCACTCCTTAAGAGTATCAGTTGCAATTACACAGGTCCCATATGATTTTCCAGGGACTAAGCATTCCAATACTAATGACAGTGACACTTTCTCCAACACGCAGGTCAGTTGCATGTCTCATTATACCATATGTCGTAATGGTAGCACCTCCAATAACAACAGATTTTGTTCTATCAATGAATCTGTTTCAAAGCAAATCACCATTCATAGAAAATCATGCTCTCATGATGAGAAAACACAGTGTTTGTTAGGGATGTGATTTAACTGGGGGTTTCGCTGGATTTTCATTGGGTTTCCTCCTTTTCTGAATTGTCAAGGCATGATCTATGAGATTTGTTAAAAAATCATGGAGATTACGATTGTATCAATGCTTTATAAAATTCATGGTTGTGCAAAAGGAACCACTGCATTGAGTTTGTGTGGTGACAAGGACATAGAATCTCCTTCACTGTCGTCTCTAGTCTTGCATCGAATGATTGTGGTGGTGGCTCTATAGTTTGCTTGGAAATCAATGTTGACAGCAATTTCAGTGTTGTGGTATTGGGAAATATTCATGGCTAGTGGCAGAACATTCTCAATATGCTACCCATGTCCGCCTTAGTCAACCATGCACCTCAGTCTTTGTCTTTTCTCATTCTCTAATCAAGAGATATTTTACTTACAAACGGTGTCCTTCCAAGCTCTAATACCAAAAATGGTGCAACAACTCTAACCATAAGTCACACAAAAATAATAAAAATCAACACAAGATAAAGCCAAACATATGCAAATAAAACTCTTCATCAAATGATTCATTAATCAATAAATATCTACAGGAGAAATCATGGCCTATTCATGGCCTCTTATTCTTCACACTCACTCACACACTTCTACATACATATATGCTTCATGGACTCCTCTTAATTTATAAAAATGGATTATAACCCAAGTATGTTCTATATCCCTTAAAAAACTCCAACAATGTCTCTCTTGATCCCTAAAATCTCTCATCCAAATCCTAAAATTCCTCTAATTCCACTTTTAACTCAACTAATCCTCTATTCTAGGATCCCCTAATCCCTAAGATCTCTATGAGATATTTACAAGTCTATCATCACTTATATTATCTCATATATGAGAATACTTACAATTAAAACCTCACACACATATTTTTCCCTCAATTTATTAAAAATATACAAATAAATTAAAAACATCACATCCCCTAAGTCAACCAAATATACAATGATTTTCTGAAGCAGGATGCTCCTGCATCACTAGTCTAACATATATTATTCATCATATAAAGAAGTATTTGAACCTTCGCAATGCAATTGTAGACGAAATGTACAAAATGAACCATAAACAGGCTAAAGCATAGAAACTATGCGAACATAAGTAAATACATAGACCTATCCCAAATTCTTATTTACTAGTTCAAATCTTCACAGATACAATCTTTCTAACCCTACACACATAGCTGTAGACTTACCAAGGTCTCCATGCACACAAATGTGGGAGCCTTCCCCTTCACCTGAATGCAAAAATATCTCTCACTTACAGACTCAAAAATGTATCAGCTCCTCCATTTATTTTCTTCAACTTGCTAAGACATCCCTTTATATAGTCTTTTACCCTTACAATACCATGGTCCGCAAACCATGGGCAGAGTTCAAAATACTCTAGATAGTCCCATCTGTTTACAAAACAAGGGGCTTTAATGTGCCCTAAATTCCCTTTGATGCTCATAACGTTGTGTTAACTGTGCTCGTCTCCTCGAAATGCAGAGTCTTTACATGACTCAGACAAAACTTAGACCTAGGGGACCCCTACCTAGCATCCTCCAACACTGGGAACTAGTTTAACTAACTTTAACTCAATTAGACTAAATAAATTAATTAAAACCCAATAATAACTCAACCCGGGCCCCTGAAATTTAGGGATCACTCTACATGACTGTAGATACACTTCCAACTTGAATTTATTGAGCCAACTAAGTCAACTTAACTTAGTTAACTGTTACAAGTTTCTATGAGAATAGAATTTCAGTTTAATTCCCCATTTAATTCAAGGACAAATTAAATTAGGATTTTCTTGTTGTTATTTTTAACACTCCCTCTCAATATGAAAGGGATTATCTCCTACCACGATTCCACCTTTGTGAAACTCGATTTTTCATCTTGACAATTCCTTTGTCAAAATATCTACATCTTGCTCCTCTGTGGGAAAGTACTCTAGCAACATGATTCTCCTCCACATAAAATCTCATAGATGGTGATACTAGATGTCAATATGCTTGGACCGATCATGAAAAACTATATTCTCAAAGAGTTTGATATAACTTCGATTGTCATAGTAAATCATTGTTGGATCTATCTGCTAACCAAACAAACCAACAAGAATCTTCCTCATCCATATAGCTTCACAATTTGCTTGAGTATTAGCCATGTACTCTACTTCTGTTGAACTGAGTGCAATTGATCTCTTCTTCCTGCTATACCAAGAAACTGTTGCCGACCCAATATTGAAGATTCCACCTTATGTGCTCTTCCTATCAGATGGACTCCTTGCCCAATCTTCATCTGTGAAGCCTTGAAGCTTCACTCCCTTTGTCTGTCTATACCAAATACCAAACTGAGTGGTGACTCTGAAGTATCTCAACACTTGTTTGGTTGCCTTCCAATATATTTTGGTTGGCTTAACCATGGCTTGACTATGCTAGTTAACTGTATAACACATGCCCAGTCGTGTGTTCACCAAATACATGAGTGAACCCACAAGATGTCTATAAATAGTAGCCTCCACTACTTCTCTTGAAGTAGCACCCTCCTTCCTCCAATTACTAGCTAGAGGAGTCTCCATGGGTTTACTTCTCTCCATGTGGAACTTATTCAATATCTTGTTGGCATAATTTCCATAAGAGAAAAACAGATCCGCGTCTCCTCGCCATACTTCCATACCAAGAAAGTATTGCATGAGCCCCAAGTCCTTGATTTCGAACTCTCTTGTAAGATCCTCTTTGCAAGACTTGATCATCTTCTCATCACCTTTTATAATCAAATCGTCGACATATAAAACTATAATACACAATTTACCTTCAACTACAATATGGTAAAGGTTTGCATTTGCTTCACTTTTGGTGAAGCCCAACCTGGTGAAATAACTATCAACCCTAGTGTACCAAGCACGGGGCACTCGTTTTAGTCCATACAATGCTCACTTGAGTTTGCACACATGGGACTCTCTGTTGAAGGTCTCAAATCGTTTTAGCTACTCAATGTATACCTCTTCCTCAATCATGCCATTGAGGAATGTTGTCTTTACATCCATCTGATGTGTCTTCCATTCCATCTATGTTGATAGTGCTAGAGTAGATCTAATTGATGAGTACCTTGCTATAGGAGAAAATATCTCATCATAATCAATTCCCTCCACCTGAGAGAACCCTCTGGCCACAAATTTGGCCTTGTGTTTCTCCACACTACCATCCGTTGCTTGATTTACCTTGTAAATCCATCTGGAACTCACCACTGACTTGTCCATTAGTCTTAGGACCACTTCCCAAACATTGTTCCTAATAATGGAGTCATACTCCTCAACCATGGCTTCAACCCATACCGGTTTCTACACTACTTCCTCAAATGAGGATGGCTCAATCTCTACACTCTCACTCATCGAAGCCATGTAGCTAGTGTACCAATCTAGTGACCTCCTCTGCTTGCACTGTGATGTGGGCAACCCCCATTCCCTAACATCATGCAACAATCTGTTAGCCTCTCTGGTGCACTTCCTTCCATCTCTAAAATTCTTTGCATGAGTGGGTTCTTCCACTCTCTGCTCATCTACACGTGGTTGCTCCACATCATCTTGAGGTTCCTCCTTTGGATATAAAATATCCTCTTCTACATGTAACTAAAGCTTCCTCTCAAAGGAAGATCTCATGGCCTTCTCTTCATCAAAATTTACATCTCTCCGAACCACTATCATCCTTCTTGATGGAAATCACACCCGATAGTTGTGAGGTGTATCAATGAACCCAACAAATATGCCCAACTCAATTGTTGGCTCTAGCTTTTTCCATGCATCTTTGGTAACTGTTGGCTTGCTGGGCCCTAACCTAGGTTCAGATTTATTTAGCCAAACAAATCCCTATACTACTGACCCTTTCGGCAACAGCCTGTGGAGCGCGGACTGAGGTCTCACTCGAAGCAGTATGGGGGGGATGCTAGAACCAAGTTTCCGCACCCTTGATATGTCTGAGGGGTAGATTTATTCAAACTATGAATACCTTTGGGTAGGTCACTTCATGCCCCTTCCTAACCTGCGAGGCCTCTGCGCCCAGTTATACTCGACTTCACACAACCCTAACTAGGGGCTGAGGAGATTTGTGCTGTTAAAGCAGTGATCTGTGTTATTTCCCCAAGTCACACCGTGAATCTTACTTATCTTCTTATAATAGTTCGTTATCTTCATGTAAACAGATACCTTATATTATATTCACCTATTCAACACATTCATATAAGTTCATGCAGCAAATAAACAGTAAACTTGCAATTCATACCCAATATACTTCAATGCATAAAACAGGAAAATATACACAAAAATATTGTAAAACTTCTCTTTATTAATGCTTCAATCAGTTACAGAATCAACCCACCCTGCGCACTCAGCTGCAAGGGTTCGCATACTCAGCTGCGAACTACTAGGCCTCTGCGTACTCGGTTGTAGAGCCTTCTCCTACTCTACAACCCAAAGACATGACTCTTCACTTAGGCTCAATGCTTCATAATTAGATCTTCTATCTTCTACCAAGATTAGATATCTTTACACTTAGAGCCTCACTATTTATACAATCCCATGGTTTGGTAGATCTCTCAAACTGACATTACATTTACAAATGTAAGGGTGGACAACCCTATGACTCAATTACAACTTCACACTTCGCGCCCACAAATCGCAGAGTCTTTGGATCAGACTTAGTCAAAAATTGGGCTTTAAGCCCTAAAACTTGTCTTGGGGGGATCCCATGCCCAACAATCCCCCAACACAAATATTGTGACTGGCCCTTGAGTCACTTTGTCGGTGCAGAGATCTTTGCGTGGAGACCTCCCAACTCTACTTGGACTGTTGCAAGGTCAAGCACTAAGCGACTGCCTAGTGTATTTCCTATACGCATCATTTTGAGACTGCAGTGTCAGAACTACTTCCTTGTATCTGCTCCTACGTCCCCTACATTTGTTTATAGTCCTGCGCCTTCTTTCAACTCCCTAGAGCATGACAACTATGCTTCTATTAGCTAGTCATATAGTCGGGCCACCCGTATATGGCTTCAATCAACTGCCATTCACTTTGCCTTGGAAAGGTTCTCCATTTAGCTTTACCAGCTGCATCGTGCCTCCGTCTGTGACCTCCTTAACAATATACGGTCCCAACCAATTCAAACTGAACTTTCCCAGGAATTTATCAAACTTATTATCATATAGTGACACCAAATCGTTTACCTTGAAGATTCGCAACTTAATATGTCGATCATGCTAGGCCTTTTCGTGATGGTTTTGTACCTACTGATGGAATCTAGCCAAAAACCATTCCTCTTCGAGTTCCTCCAACTGCGCAAGCCTCTCCTTCAGGGCTCCGTGGTCCATCATACCTGTGAGTGCTGCTATGCGTAGACTAGGCATGATATACTCCATTGGCATTACGACTTCCACTCCATAGACCAACCGGAAAGGTGTTTGTCTCATCAGTTTCTTGCATGTCGTCCTATAAGCCCATAATACTATAGGTACGCGTAGGTCCCAATCACTTCGTCGTGCATTGCATACTTTTTTCGCGCAGTCTCTAGTATTTTATTAAATGCTTCTACTATCCCGTTGGCTTATGGGTGATACAGTGTGCTTTTCTAATGATACACCTAAAACTCTTCTATCAGCATGTTGATTGTTTCATTTAGGAAATGTGTAGCACAATTTCTCATCAAGATCTTCGGACATCCAAATCGTGTCAATACATGTTCAAATAGAAACTTCATGACCATGGAAGTAGTGCAATATTTTACCGATTTTGCTTTTGCCCAACGAGTTAGGTACTCTGTCGCTGTGATAATGTATCTCGCACCCATTTTTCCCTGAGTTTTGATAGGTCCTATGAAGTCAATCGCCCAGTTTTCAAAGGGTTGCAGTGTCATTTGCGGATTCAAAGGCATCTCGTCCCTATGCGATGGTTTACTTGTTCTTTGAAATATATCATAGACCTTGCAATTTGCTTTTGAATCTTGATGAAGGGTCGGCCACCACAATCCAGCACAGAGAATCTTTTGCATGGACGCTCTCCCTGCATAGTGTCCTCCCGCAGCACCCCCATGCGTGTCTGCAAGGATTTGGCTTCATTCAAATTTACGTGCTAAATCTGTCACACGCACCATTAGTTACTTCTTCTGCTGGACAGAGTACTCTTTCGATGTATTTCCCATCATGAGAAAGTAGATTATATCTTCGAAGTGTCCATCTACTACACGCGTAGCAAAGAGCTGTGAATTAGGTAATCCTTCCTCCAAACTAATAGGTTTCTCTCCTGTCTCAATGAACGACAAGTGACTTGGTCCTGTGTTCAGGCGTCCAGGCTTCACAACGACCTTAAAATCATATTCTTGGAACAATCAAAGCCACCTGCATATGCACCCCACCAACACAGGCTTATTGTACAAGTATTTCAACACGGAATGATCTGTATACATCTTGAAGTGTCCCCCTAGAAAATAGTGCCGATATTTCTGGAGTGCGTACACCATAGTCAATCGCTCGCATTCAGTGGTGGAATAGTTCTTTTCTTCTTTAGACAATCTATGACTCGCAAATGTGATAGGGTGATCCAAGCCTTCTCCACCATCCTGTGTTAGTACCGCTCCTAGCACTAGACACGATGCATCCAAATGGACATGAAACTCCTCGTCCCATTTTGGGAAGACCAAGATCGGCACAGAGGCCATTTTTCCTTTAGTACATCCAAGCTTTTCTTACATTCATTGTTCTAGCAGAATGTGACATCCTTTTTCAACAGCTTCTCCATCGGCGCAATGATCTGGGCATAGCGTTTAATGAACTTCCTGTATTACCATGTATGTTCTAGGGTACCGCACGGTTGTTTCACACTTCGCGATGCTTCCAAATTTAGAATCACCACAATTTCAGGGGGTCTACCATCAGTCCTTATCTACAAACCACGTGCCCCAACAGGTTCCCAAAACAAACGAGGAGCGTACACTTCTTGAGGTTCAACGCGATTTGGTGTCTTTAGCAGGGATCTGGCATCAAGCGTAAGCTCACTACATGGTGCTTAACCAATCCAAATACAGTTTAATCATTCAGATAAACCTCTAGGAACTTGTGGATATATTCCTTGAATGCTTCCACAACTATGCGCGAAAATATGGCCGGTGCATTCTTCAACCCAAACGGCATAATAGTGTATTGAAAGCAGCCCCACTCAGTCACGAAGGTGGTCTTGCTCCTATCTTCTGGCGTGATTTTGATCTGGTGGTATCTTGAGAACCCATCTATAAAAGCATATGCTTCTTTCCCCCCAACATTTTCCAATACTTCATCTGTGAACAGAGTTGGGAATGGGTCATGCACACACGTTTCATTCAATTTTTTGAGATCCACACATATTCTTATCTCACCCTTCTGCTTCTTTTCCTGTACCATCATAGGGCTTACCCAATTAGATTCTTCCACCAGCTCAATGATTCCTGTTGTGAGCATTTTGTGCAGTTCTATGTTGACCTTCTTCTTGTATTTAGGATTCAAGCAGTAAGGTCTTTTCTTAACTGGCTTCCCGTCGGGCTTTAATGTGATCCTCATCATTCCTAAATCTCATATGATTCCTTTTAAGTCTATGATCTTGGTCGGGAATAAGTCCTGGTACTCGCGGAGTAACTCAGCGACCTTATCCACCATCGCATCATCCCAGTAGTCGTCGAGCGTTGCATACTTAGGTTCAACTTCCATACCAATGTTCACCTACTTTGTTTTTAATGGCACAGTTATGTCAGGGTCTTCAATCAGTGGTCCTTGACCTCGCAGTGGCCTTTTGTTTATGGAATGTTAAGTTTTCGCAAATCCTCATTGTCTTCTTTAGTATTTACATTATAAAACTCTAGCACGCATCTCAACTGAGTAGCCCATTCAAGCTAAATTGATTCGATTGGCTCCTTTGGTATCTTAAAGACAACTGCTTTTACCACTTGTAGCGTGTCATCAACAATGTCCCACCAACGATCTTCAAAATTGAAGGTTAACAGGAACCCTTCGCACAGGATATCCCATCCACTTGTCCCATGGTAGAGCTCCGTCTCTATATACCAGTTCATGCGTATAACATCTAGGGTATGACAGAACAGGTGCACCCACTCAAATTGTGGCTCTTCTCCATAGACCTTTGTCCACTTGGCTAGGTGCATGCACTGATCATCTCATCCGTCATATTTGTCTGTTAGTTTATCTGAGGCTTTTCCAACCACATGCGCATCATTCTCCTGCATTTGCGCCAGTCCTCAAAGCTTCCTTGGGGTGTTTCCCACCACCTCGTGGGCGTAGCATGTAGTACCCATTTCAAAGCCTTGAAATGTTGTTGTTCCAACACCTCCCTTTCAAATCTGTTCAAGAAAGCATCTACCTCACTTAACCCATCATAAGTAGGAAAATCCCTCACTTCCATCAATATGTAGTGCAACGATCTTGTCATCATATTATAGTTCAGCATGGTTACCTCGTGTAACCGGTTCTGCCATCGCTCTCTCTCTTCATCTGAATCCGATGTACAGGAGCTTTCGCGCTCCCATGAGATCCATCCATCCATGGTGGGATTTACCTAGTCTTGCTCTCGAGTAGTTATCCAGTCGAAATCATCGTTGCTTTCATAGTCGCGCACCGACTCTATGTAGTGCGATCCTTCTACAGGGTCCAAAGGTACAACTATGCGCAGATACTTTTTCTCAAAAATCATTTTGTGCTTCTTTATATTTATCACCCCGTTCATGTTAGTGGCCCAATCAATTCCTAAGAGCGTGGGATAGGGATTGTTTTCATCAACAATCTCTATCACTTCAAAGTTTGCTAGCGTGATTTCCCCTTTAATATCCATGATTATTCCCAGCAATCTCCCCATAGGTATTATCTTTTGCTGGTTCACCATTCGCAGCTGGATAGGAGACCATTGCAACATAGGCCTTCCCATGTGCTCCCATGTCTACTTCGGCAGAACGTTCTCGTCCAACATTAGGTCCAGAATTACTTGGTCCATCTCATATTCTCCAATCTATGCGGTCAACCTCATTTCTCTTCCCATCCTTGTTGCATGCTTTCCAATCTTCCAGACTACGTGCGGTTCTCCTGGCAGGATCCCAGTGCATCTATTAATGAGTTCCTGCAATCCCTTTATAGCCTTACTGTTGCACTGTAGCTTCATACATGTTTCTAGGAACATCATGAGCATCGATGGGGTCCATTTCTGGCTCCGATCTATCTTTGCTTCCTGAAGTGGAGGCATCAGTGAAGCTCTTCCTAGCTTCCATGAAGGTTTCCTTAGCGCACTCCAAATCAAACTCTGGTTCTTTCATTGGAGCCTTATGAACCCAAGTACTATCTTCAGGTTATTTTCCTTTATCATCTCCTGTCGTAATTCCACTTTGGAGCACAATGTTCACATTGGGGTCTTCCTTGCGCGGCTCAAACCTCATCATTTGCAAGTTCTGAGTCGGGGGAGGTTGGAGCACTCCCTTGTCGCGTAGCCTAGTTATCAGTGTGGGACAATCCTCCATCTCATGATCAAATAAGGTACAATACATACATGATGGACGTGTTGGATTCATACAATCACGGGCATAATGTCCTGGCCCCCTGCAATTGTAACATATTAGCTCTCCATGACCTCTTCCAGGCTCTCCTCCACCTCGGCCTCATCTGTGCCCCTAAAATCTGGTTCGTGCCATTCCTGCATTCTAGTCAAGGGGTCGTGTTTCAACCTGAACTTTGTAGGTGGGAGTCCTATCAATCATCATCTCATAGCTTCTACAGGTGCGCTCATCATGTCCAACTGATCTACAAAAGTTACAGAACAACTATTGTGAATTCTGTGTGTACTTCTGTAACAAATGGCAATTATCCGTAGCATGCTTTCCTTCTATTTTACAAATCGTGCACCACAAAGCATGTGCCACGCTAGGTCTTGCTTGTGCCTCCAGCCTTAATGGGATTGGCCCTCCTTCCATGAGCTAATTCACAAACACTGGGTAGTGGTCCTTGTCATGTCCCCGACCCTTGCATTTTACACACCATACTTCTTCACGCACTTCTGGGTGAGCTGTTCTGTCCTGTTTTAGACTCTGCATCTCAAGGCATAAGTTTTTCAATTGTGCAGGGATCTGTTGAACTCTCAGGTTAGGATCTTGTATCAGGGTCTCATGCAGCCTCATCATGATCTCCAAGGCCTCTGCCTAGGTTTTTAACCTCTGTTGCGACATCGCGTTCCTCAAATGTGGCATTAGCGATGCTACAAACCATTTGCGGTGTTTTCCATCCTTCAAAGTCATATTAGCTTCGCGAATCGTACACTTCAGTCTCTGATACAATACCCAAGGGGTCTCACCTAGTAGCAATGTGATCTCCTTGAACCTAATGATCGACTGCGCCTCTGACTTCGACATGCTAAATTCTCTGTTCAGTGCAATTTGGATATCTATGATCCCCACATTCAGATATTCATTTGAGTGTTTAATATACCAGGTCAGCACGCAATCCTGTAGGGCGCTGACCAATGTTTCTTTCTTTATGTTATCATCTGTAACTCCCTATGCTTCCCATACATCCCTTATCATGAACCAAAATTGATCTGGATCTTCATTCCCTACTCTTTTGAACACAAACAATTTTATCACGCTCACCATATTGACTCGCGGTGGTGGCAGAGGTGGTACAGGTGAAGATGGGGGTGAAGGCGGTGAGGCTGGTAGTAGTGTGGGTAGGGGTGGTATGCACAGAGTCCTCTGCCTTATCAAATTGATCGCACTTCTTGGTGAGACCTTCGTGAGTTCTTCCTCCTCCCCTCGCGAAGGTGAAATCAAGGGGCTAGTTTCTAGTTCTACACTACCTTTGTTTCTGTAAATTCTCCCACTTCATGTAGCCCCGAACATCAATGTATTCGCATAATCTTCTTTTCACACAATAGCATTTTAATCCAAGTGTTTAGAAATTTAACGTACTTACCTCGCGGTCCTTTAAGGAAGTGTCGCTCGGCCATGTTGTAGCTTATTGTAGTGTCTATTGGAAACTCAGTAATGAATCCTCCTATAATCCGATCGAGATAATGATCACAGTGTGTGCGATCTTATCCTCTGATGCTTCCAATATGCACACCAACTTTGGGGTCCACACAATAGTATTATTGAGTTTCCACCTTCCTTGGTTGTCTTCTAGCTTTGCGATCCACTCGTAAAGCTCAGTAGGAAAAGATGTGAATAAAATTTCGTATATCTCTATGTACAGGTAGCAGCCTAACCACTTCTCCTTTTATAGTCGCGAGTTCCTGTTCTCCTACACTGCGAACTCGTGAATTCTCCTGTCCAACCAATCTTCATTTTCTTTCTTAGTTGGATTCCAATGATATGATGTTAGACATCTTTATGTAGATTTCGGTCCCAGCAATGGAAACATTTGTTGGCTTGTTGGGGCCTGACCCAGGTTTGGAGTTATTTAGCCAAACAAATCCCTATACTACTGACCCTTTTAGCAAAAGTCTGTAGAGCGCAGACTGAGTTCTCACCCAAAGCAGTATGGGGGGATGCTGGAACCAAGTTTCCACACCCTTGAGATGTATGAGGGGTCGATTTAGTCCAACTATGAATACCTTCACGTAGGTCACTTTGTGCCCTTACCTGACCTGCAAGGCCTTCGCGCCCGGTTATACTCGACTTCGCACAGCCCTAACCAAGGGCTAAGGATATTCGCGTTGTTAAAGCACCTATCTACGCTATTTCCCCAAGACACACAACGGATCTTACTTATCTTCTTATAACAATTAGTTATCTTCAAGTAAACAAATATGTTATACTATATTCACCTATTCAGCATATTCATATAAGTTCATGCAGAAAATAAATAGTAAACTTGCAATTCATACCCAATATACTTCAATGCATAAAACAATAAAAGATACATAGAAATATTGTGAAACTTCTCTTTATTAATGCTTCAATCGATTACAGACTCAACCCGCCCTGTGCACTCAGCTGTAGTGGTCTGTGCACTCAGCTGTGGACTACTAGGCCTCTGCACACTCAGCTACAGAGCCTTCTCCTACTTTAAGACCCATAGACATGACTCTTCACTTAGACTCAATGATTCATCATTAGATCTTCTATCTTCTACTTAGATTAGATATCTTTACACTTAGAGCCTCGCTCTATTTATACAATCCCATGGTCCAGTAGATCTCTCAAACTAACATTACATTTTCAAAAGTAAGGGTGGACAACCCTATGACTCAATTACAACATCGCGCTCCGCACCCACAAATCGCAGAGTCTTTACATCGGAATTAGTCAAAACTTGGGCTTTAAGCCCCAAAGCTTGTCTTTAGGGGATCCCATGCCCAACAATAACATGGGAGTAGACTAGTGAACCAAGGATCCTGAAGTGTGGCACATCTTGTTTCTTCCTTAAAAAAGCTTCTTCTGTTGTACTTGTCCTGAGAATTCGATGAGGGCTTCTCTTCTACAAATAAACAACTGTTTTGCATGCTTCAACCCACAAGTGAAATGGTAGGCTCTAATCATGTAACATCACCCATGTCACTCCCATAATACTTTTTTTCTTCCTTTCATCTATCCCATTTTGTATTTGGTTATTAGGTGCTATAAAATCCCTTCGAATGCCTTCTGATGCACAAAATTTCTTGAACTCATTCGAAACATACTCTCCACCATTATCACTCCTGACAACTTTAACTTTCCTACCAGTATCTTTCTCGATAAGTGCTTTAAATTCACAAAACTTAGCAAATGTATGATATTTCTTCTGCATGAAGAAAATCCAACACTTATAATAAAAATCATCAAAAAATGTTACATAATATATGTGCTTGGTCGTGGATACTGTCGAGAATGGTCCCCACACTCCTGAGTGAACTCGATCAAGGACTTCTTATGCTCGACTGTCTTTTTCATGAAATGAAATTTTATTGTACTTCCCAAATCTACTCCCTTTGCACGTGTTTCTCTGCTCTAGTGTACCCTTGGGAAGTCCTGTAGAAATTTGTTGCATGATCTTCAAAGCTCCATGGTGCAAGTGACCCAATCTCCTATGCCACATCTTAGTGATATCCTAGTTATGCACCTTCTCTTCTTTAGTGCTCAAAGCCGTGCATACTTCTACATCCAACTTGTAGAGGTTATTCACCCAAACCCCAATCTGCTTCACCTATCCTGATGCTATGTGATAAAGTAAAGACTTTCACTTACTAAATATCACATCATAGCCTTGATCCTCCAACATGGAAACATAAACCAAGTTATTCTTCAAACCCACAACATACATCACATCCTTCAATGTGAGGGGAGAACCAGTCTCCCTATGAAAAGTAATAATACCGATGTCGGTTGCGCTATACCTTTCATCATCTCCCATCATATGGAGGTCTTTCTCCTCCAAGTCACTGAAGAACTCCTTTTTTCCGGTCATGTGGAATGAGGCACCACTATCCAGGTACCACACACTACCCATCAGTGATGTCACCATTCAAGTGATGATGGTGAAATCCAATTCGAACTTTGAAGCAAGATCTTCACCTGTCACTCCTCCCGAAGGCGTCTTACCGGCTTTCTTGTGAGGACACTATGTGGCATAGTGTCCCAACTCATGATAGTGAAATAATTTTACTTTTTACATGTCCTTCTTCTTGCCGCCCTGACAAGAATCTGATTTGGAATGGGATGACTTTCCCTTCCCTTCATTTTCCTTACTATCTAAGGCACAATTCTCCTCATCATCATGCTTACATGAGGAGGCATCTTTGGTGTTTTGCCAAATCTCTTCTTGTACCAAGTCGGACCGCAATCGCTCCCACTCTAGTAGCTTCTCCCTCCCATTAACTGAGTCCTGGTAGCTATGCCAACTCTTGGGAAGTATTAGAAGTGTTAGGCTAACCAAATCGTCTTCTACAACAATAACCCCAACACTTCCAAGCTCATCCCAGCATTGGCTGAACTTGGTCAAGTACTTTGGAATTGAGTCACCCTTCTATCAAGTTGTTGGTCATCTATCAGTAAAGGAGTGGGAACCTGTTGATCATTATTAGGTCTTTGAAGAATTTGTAATTGTGGATTCCTTTTATACTGACCTTGATTTTGATTTTGGGGTCTAGTAAATGTTTGTTGAACTGTCCTAGGTTGAGTCTCAATCTTGGAAATTCTATTAGATAGATTTCTAAGAAGAGAAGTTATTTCATCTATTTTAGAATCTTTTGCTTTAGTCTTAGAAGAGTAGAGGAACTAGAGGCCTCTTGAATAGATTTTAGTTTTCTTTGGGCCTTTTCCTCTTTAGCTTTCAAGGAAGTTGAAGTAGCCCTATTTCCTTCCACCTCTGTAGCATTTGTTTTCATATCTTCAAGAGTTCTTGAAGTTCTCTCTCTTAGCTTTACAGTAAAATCATCGTCAAAGGCTTTACAAAACCTAGACTTAGCTGCTGCGGGGAGTTTACAATCACGGGGCATCTTATGATAAAGTTTATTGAACCTTTTGATAAAATTTGATACAAATTCACCAAAGTTTCTTTTAATTTCTTCCAAATCAGTTAGAAAGTAAAGAGGATCTTTCTTTACACCCCATTGAATTTCAAATATGTTTGTAAGGTCTTCCCAATTTCTAATGGAATTTACAGGTAACTGCCCAAACCAGGTTCTTACATTTCCTTCAAGTGACTGTACAAATAATCTCATGTAAAAATTTTCTTTTTTGATATTCATGTTATCTTCAAAGTCTAGAAAAGCTTGAAGACGGTCCTTAGCTGAGGGACTAGTTTCTCCATTATACCTAGGAAAGTATTTTAAGTACAGAGCTAGGAATGCATCGAGGTTAGCAAGTAAGACTAAAGCTGCATTTCTAACATGTACAATAGGTTGGAATGCCATAGTAAAAGGTGGTGTATGAGGTGTTTGTGTGGATGAAGAAGAAGAAGATGAAGAAGAGGTAGAAGAAGGTGATTGGGGGGGTGTGTGACTATGTGGAGGTGAAGAAGGAGGGGATCTCTTGAATAACTTTAAAGGAGTCTTAAGAATTACATTTTGGACCTGTGAATGAGTACCCTCTTTTGTTTCAAAGAGTGGATTTGAATATACAGAGAGAGTCTCTTCAAGTTGTTCATAAGTAAAAGCTTCAGGTCGTTCAAAGTGGAAGGAAATGAATAAGTGGTAGAGGATATGAAATCTGTGGGTTTGTATTCAGGTAAATGAACACCCAATTTAGACTCAGTTTTAGGTTATCCTGGTGGTAGTGGGGGTTCTTGATGCATTTCAAAAGAATGAATGAGGAAATTTGACTCTAAATCAACTCCCCTATTTAATAGTTCAGAAACCCTAGGCAATATTTGTGTCCAATCAGGATCAGATGGAATATTACTAAAAGGATCAAATGATACTAAATATTCAGACTCCAAGGCTGAAGAGGAAGAAGAATATGGTTGATTTCTCCTTTTAGAGTTGGATTTTCTCATAATTTTTTTAGGATTTGATAGAGGATTAACTAAGTCAGATTCTGAATGAGGTCTGGTGTGCTTAAAAGGTGCCATTTTGGGCTAGTGGAGTCGCCAGGGGAAGGATTTTAACCTTTCTAGACCTTTAATCACCTTAAAGGAATAGAATGAATATCGTTGCCCTAGAAAAACTTAATGAAACTTGAATCCCCGAAAACGGTGCCAGATTGATGTTGTATCTTTGAGATAATAATGGTCAGCTATCATGCCAGAGCATCTAAGATAATTGTTTTGGAGGTTTTCTTTTAATTTGGAAGACCAATGTATGAAACAGATGTAACACTATAATGCCTAACCTTGTGAATAATATTAATATCAAAGAAGAGGGCTATTATAAAATTTCACATAGTGATATAGCTTGTATGGTGGTGAGCAGAAACAAAGAAATAATATGATTATCAAAATTTTCAAGCTGAAAATTAAATATCATAATTATGAAAACCTCTAAACGATGTTCAAAAGGTTCAAGAGAATATGTTTATGCTTACAAAAGATGTTGACGATTTATTGATTCAGAGGGAATTAATTAAACGACAGTCCATTAATTCATTCTCTTTATAGATTATCACTTTAGAAGCTTATAGGAATAGATTGAAACACAATTATTCCTACCTAGTTATCTCTGTACATAAGAATATGAAGAAAAACATAATGATTAATACTGGAAAAAATTACAAGAACGCAAACTATGTAAAACAAAATTCAGAATCCTTTGCTTTGCATTAAGGTTCCAGAAAATTCAAGTACATCAAATGTTTAGAAATGCTTCATCAGGGGTGCAACCTTTTAATAACTCATGAAGAGAGATATTTATACAACATTAGAACTAAGAAAATATCCTAAACTATTTTTACAAAAATAGAGTATTTTAGAATCAAAATAAAGACTGCTAGTTGATCTGGCACTATTTTGATGTTGTGTTGTTGGTGACTATTGCTAAGAAAAACTTAAAATTGTTGAAGTTGGCTGATTGTTTCTCCAAAAGCTTAATGTTGTTCGATTTTCACGTTGGATGTAATATTTACTGATGACATTTCATCTGATACACTTTATTTGCCTCCTTTGTTTAGTCTTTTACCATGAATGCTCTATTTTAACAATTACTGTGAATTCTTCCACCTTATTGCTTTGTTATCTTTTCACTTTTACCTTTTACAATAAGACATAAGTAACAAGCAACAAAATATGTCCTGGAGAGTTGCTAGTAGGAATCTTTCATTGTTTGTTGGGGAAAATGATTTCATCTTTGTTTTATCTTTTACTGCCTCTGTGTAACTGATTTCTTCTAGTGTGTTGATGTATGGAATATTTTGTCGAGGAAAACCATTCAAATACATTTCCTGATAATCTGGAACAAATAGGTTTTTAACTATGATAAAAACTGTTTGTCCAGTTCTTATATGATCACCTGAAAAAATAAACCAGTAGTTAATGAAAACATAGGTTTATAGGAAGGAGATAAATGGATTTATTTGAGCTGATAAGTCTGTGGACGGAGTCTTGACAGTATTTAGAAGGAAATCGGTGGCCGAATTCAGTTGTAGATGTTCAGGGTGGCACACGAAAGGTTAGGCAGATTTCACTGTGTAAACAGGGGAAAAGAGTGAAAACAAGGGTCTTCAACGTTTTAACGGGTAAAGTTTAAAATTTGGCACAGAATTTGACAAGTGAACAATGGATGGCTTGGGCCTATGCAGGGAGGCAATTTCGAAGGCCATCGCACCACTTTTGAGTGAAAGGCGGTATTGTTTGGAGAGCACGTGAGTTAACGTAAAGCTGCCACATAACCGCAAGGGGCTCGAGAAAAACCATGAATATTGCATGCTCTCGGGTCAATAAAGGTCGGAGGTTGGGAGCACGTGATATGGCTGTGGGTAATTAGATTTTGAAGCGGATGATCGGACAGTTGTCACGCAGTAGAGTTGCATGACGATGAATCAATAGAGATTAGTAGGGCCTGGGGGATAATTACAAATGATTTATAATTAATTTAATCGATAAAGTGGCGATTAAACATATTGCGATGGGTTTAATAAAGTTGGACTAGGGAATAAATACACTAGGGATATAAGTTAAACAGGTATCGAGGAGAGTTTATTAACCATACCCAGGGTTACATTCGGGGTAGGTTAAACGGGTTTTGTTGGGAAAACATGATATTAGCAGAGTTAACTTTATAAAGTAGGGGTAAACAAAACTTAGGCTAAAAGGCATTTTATGGGTTAAAAAGGGTTTTTTAAGGAAAAACATGAATGGCAGAGTTAAATTAAATAAAGCAGAGGGGCGAATAAAAGTTAGGATAAGGGGTATTTATGCGTTTTTAGGGAAATTACAAGGGGAAAGTGAGTTTTTCAAAGGGAAGGGGTTTCACACTAGGAAAAGGGGTTTTTGGGTAGGGGAATGAATTTGGAGGGTAATTTGCTAGGGAAACGTGTGAAACCAAAGGGCAAAGGTGAAAATGAAGGGAAAAGGGTATATTAATAAAAAATGATGGGATAATGGGGAAATTAGCAAGTATGTAGTGAGGGATGAAATGAAATGAGGGGAAGTTAATCAAATCATCTAGTGAACATCTTTTCACTTTCATAACTGCTCCTGCACACTGAAACATATGATCAAGCATGATAAATGTTCTTATGCCTTGACAACCTTGTAATTTTGAAACCTTTCTTCTACCTACCCTTTACTGACCCTGACATTTTTTCTTCACTTAGTTGGGTACATTTAAGCTAGCAACCCAATATTGTTTTCATGAATAATATACCTCTATACCTTATTCTCTCCATTGGATCAAATTAAATTGTTGAGCCAAATTTATTTTCTACCTATGACAATCAATTTAAAACAAATCCAATTATGATTAAACTATATAATTGGATTAAATAAACTAGTGTGACATCTAAACAAACTGCACACAACTATTATTTTCAGAAGTGAATTAGAGTAAAAGTAGTGGCATTTAGATTTGCAACACTTTCAGAGTTTATTGCTTTTTGTTTTTCTCTCTAACCTAACATTTTATTTTTTCCTTCATTTTTTACGGAATCTATCCTAGCATTTTCTTTGATATGGACATATTTATCAAAATATTTCCTAACATTTTTATTTAGTATTATTTTTATCTATATCCTAGCCTAACATTTTTTTAAAATATTTTCATTTTTTTACTAATTTGTTTTAACTTACCAAAACCAAAAAATGCTACAACATTGGCTCCATCTGGGGATTTCTTTCTCCTGTAGAATGTAGAGAACCTACAGATCCATGTGCCTTCTCCTTGGGATATGGAATCGTTAGATGTAAAAAATCACACTGACAGCTTGAAAAGTAAAAGAAGTCGGAGTTTTTACAATGGTAATAATGAAATATACTTCAACTTCTTAGTACTAAATGTAATGTTTGAGAAACATTCCATTTACAAGATAAGTGGAATATAGCCCCTCAATATTTTGTAGCACAAAAGTGTTGTTTCCCTTCACTTCAGCAATTGCTAAAGGTCCAAAACACAAGTTGTCAAACTTGCCATGTTTTCCCTTTTCTTCTCTCCTGGAATCCCATTTTAAAACTAGATCACCTCCCTTGAAGACCCTTTCCCTGGCTCTTCTGTCAAACATACTCTTCATATTATTTTGATACTTTTTCAATTTGTATTGAACTTCATCTCTATTTTCATTTAGTTCAATAATCTGATTTATTCTCCTTGAAAATTCATCAGGTTCATCTATTGAATCCTGCATGAATTTTAAAACAGGAAAGGCCAAATTGGTAGGGAAGATTGCATCTCTCCCATAAACTAACTGGAAAGGAGATTTTCTAGTAGATCTCTTTGGAGTAATTCTGTTTTCCCATACTGCATAAATTAAATGAGAGTCCCAACTCTTTTTATGATCTGCTACAGTCTTTTTTATTACCTTTACCAGACTTTATTGGAGAATTCTGCAAGGTCATTACCTTGTGGGTAATATGGAGTTGAAGGATGCAACAGAATCTGATATTTCTGGAAAAGCTCAAAAATTTTAACACTAGAAAAAGTTGTTGCATTATCAGTGACAATTTGAGTTAGGCAACCAAATCTAAATAAGATGTTCTCTTCAATAAATTTGATTACTATTAAATCAGTAGCATTTCTCACTCGAATTGCTTCCACCCATTTAGTGAAGCATTTTGTTGCAGTGAGGATCCATCTATGTTTATTACTTGAAGTGGGATGAATCTCTCCAACAAAATCTAATCCCCATTGGAGAAAAGGTTATGAGACTATTGATGGAACTAGTGGAAGAGCTATTAATTTTTTCTTACCAGCAAACATTTGACAAGGAGCACAACCTTTGACCTTTGCTCCTACTTGTAAGAACAATGTTGGCCAATAGAATCCTCCCATTAATATATTATATTTTGTTTCTCTCCAAGCATAATGTCCTCCACAAATCCTGTATGAAATTGGTCAATGATTCCTTCATTTCTTGATTCTGTTAAACATAATAACAAAATATTTAGTGGGTTTTTCCAGTACAAATTTGCATTTATGATACAGTACTTGATTGCTTTCAGTTTGAGAGTTTTACACTGGCTTTTGGAGAATGATGTTTGACATTCGAAATGGATCAAGAAATTTACAATGTCTTGGTACCAATCTGACAACAGAAATTTGTCATCAATGTATAAAGGGTGGATCTGATCTGAAGATAAAGGTTCTTGTGAATTATTTTCTTCAGGATGAAGGGAATGTTCTTGTGGATTCTCCCCTTCTGCAAGGACAAAAGGTTCTTGTGTATTCTTCTTATCTGAAGTTTGAGAAGGTTCTTGTGGATTATTCCCATCTGAAGTTTGAGAAGATTCTTGTGGATTCTTCCCATCTAAAGTTTGAGAAGGTTCTTGTAGCTTCTTCCCTTGTACCTCTAAAATAGAATTCATTCTGAGAACTTTATAACTGGATTTGGCTAGAAGCTTAGCTAATCCTTGGCCTTTTACTAGATTTGTAGTTTTGATATTTAGGTCAAACTGAAGTATTTGAGTGATCCATCTACCTCTCTTTCCATCAATGTCTAGTTGAGTTAAAATGATTTTCACAACACTATTAGGAACATAAGTGGTAATAGGAGAATGTAGGACATACATCTTGAATGATTTAAGGGCTTGAGTAAGGGCATAGGCTTGCTTCTCAATTATGTCATACTTAAGCTCAGCATCTCTCATAACCTTACTAAAAAAGGATATGGGTTGGTCATGGGAATCATCATTCTTTTGTAGTAGAATAGCAGCAAGGGTTGTTTTTGAGGCAAAGGAAAAGATACTGAATGGTTTATTGTAATCAGGGCTAGCCAAGGTGGAAGTTTCAAAGATAGATTTCTTGATCTGATTAAATGCATGCCTAGAAGAGACAATCCATTTTACCTCATGATCTTTTCTGAGCATGTCAGTTATATCTTTTACAATCTTAGCATAATTTGGGATGAATCTCCTTAAAAATTTAATCTTGCCTAGAAAAGCTTGAATCTCATTCTTGTTTCTACACCTATCAAAAACCTTCATCAAGTGCTTTAGATGTTTCTGATCAGATTTAGAAAAAACAGTTATGTCATAAATATAAATGACCACAAATTTATTTACTTGACCCACAAAAGCTACGTCCATAGCTCTCTGAAATGTTGCTCTAGCATTGGATAAGCCAAATGGCATTCTAGCATACACGAATGTACCCCAGGGTGTAGTAAATGTTGTCTTCTCTTTGTCTATTGAATCAACATTTACCTGATTATAGCCTGAAAAACCATGAAGCATAGAAAGTATTTGTGCTCCTGAAACCATTTGAAGTAACTGATCCATTTTGGGCAAAGGATAGTTATCCTTTAATGATGCTTTGTTCAAATTTCTAAAGTCCACATAGAGTCTGATTTCTCCATTCTTCTTTCTAACAGGAACTAAATTTGCAACCCAATTAGAATATATAAGAGGGAGAATGATCTATGCATGTAGAATTTTCTTAATTTCCTTTTCTACAATTGGTAGAAGAGCTGGATTGATCCTTCTAAGTTTATGTTGATAAGGAACTGCTTCTGGCTTTAAAGGAATCTTATGTTGCATTAATGAAGTATCATAGGTTTTTAGATCAGCATAGGTCCATGCAAAAGCATCCTTATAATTTTGAAGTAACTTAAGATATTGAGCTTTGATCTCAGGATCTAGAGATGCACAAATTTTGATGTTTTCAATATCATCATTTGTTCCAATATTAATTTCTTCTATGTCATCTTGTGAAGAAATGGACTGGGGATTTTGGAGGACATAATTTTGATCAAACAATTTTTCTAAACGAATGATGCCTTTGGGGATAAAATTGTTAGACAATTGAATAATGTCATGATCAAAATTTTTTTAATTGAGAATTGAAGTATCATTTCCATTTGTATTTTCATTTATTTGCGTTCTATCTTCATCAATTTGTAGAACTAAAAATTCATCTATAACCTGCAGAAAAGATTTCAAATGTTCATCATCCTCAAATATTTTCCAGTGTTTTAGATTGTCTAGGATGGATGGTCTGTACTTGACTTGTATTTGATAGAGTACATTGGTCTGATTAGGAATTTTAAATGAACTAGCAGAAACAGCTAAGGCATTTGCATGAATATTCTGATTTCTTGGAATATAAGTCAAATAAAAGCATCAAAGAAGTTTTCGGCTGAATCCCAAACTTCATTTCGATAAGACCTAAGCCTAGGATGCTTATTCTGGCAAATATTTCTCACTTGTTTGACAATAAGTTCTGAATCAGTAAAAACACTTAAGTTTTGAACCTTTAAGATTTTGGCTAATTGGAGTCCCAAAAGGAAAGCTTCATATTTAGCCACATTATTTGTAACTTCAAAGTTGAGTTTGCATGATTGGGTGATATTTTCTTTTTTTGGTGAAATTAAAACTACCCCAACTCCTACTCCATCTTTTGTACAGGAACCATCAAAAACTAGTTTCCATACATCAGTTTGATTTGGTACAGGGCTTTCAATTACATCTTCTACTTTAACATGAGTTTCATGTATTTGATTTGAAGAGAGTTGAAAGCAACCAAAATCCTGATCAATTGCATAAATGGGATGGTTCCTTGGCTGATCTGTTTTGCAAATAGTGTGCAAAAATCTTACCTCTCTATATAACCTTAATTGTTCTCCCACATAAACTAGAATAGTAGCATAAGACATATCCATGTGAAGAGTTCCCCCTAATTTGGCACAACAAGACTTAGAAAGGAGCATTCCAAATTTGGGAGGAATATTTGTGACAACTATATCGAGCACTGCACTTTTCACTGGAATTTGGGCAAGGGTGACTACTAAATCCTTAATCAATCCTAAGCAAGGCACCCTTTTAGAATCAAAGGTGTACAATTCATGATAGGATCTAGTTATGTCAAGTTTCAAATGTTCCATGATAGTTTTTGGCATGATTTTATGTAATGCTCTAGAATCAAGCATACAATTATATAACATGGAATCATTTGTCTTAAGAGTTACATAGAAAGGAGGCACTATTTCATCTATCATATCTAAGCTAGGACCAAAGACAACTGCTGGTTTTCATCTTGCAGACTAATGATATCACTTTCAGCATCAACCGAGGTGTTTTGTATCCATTTGGAGACTTGATTTTTATACCCAGGGTTTTTGGAAAGTTCTGAAAATGGAATTGGGATTTTAACTCTTTCTAACTATTTTTCAACATTAAATGTAGTCAAAGCATTTTTATCATTTTAATTAGTATCAGTTGATTGATTTAATGGTTGAATAACAGTTGTTTGAGTTCCAGTAGCTCTGACATGAGGTTAAATTATTGGAGTCTCCTTAGGAGGTCTTCCAGGGCCGGGTCTAGGCCTAAGATCATATCTCTTGTTCAACTCTGCAATTAAAAATTCAGAGAAGGCATGGTATTTAGAAACTTGTGAGGATTCTTGATATTCTTGAACCTGATTTTGTTGTGAGAGAGGAATAATAACTATTTGATTAGAATAAGCATCCATGTTATTGATATCTTCAGTAATAGTCATAGTATTTTCATTAGGTTGTTGGTCAACTATCAGTAAAGAAGTGGGAACTTGTTGATCATTATAAGGTCTCTGAAGAATTTGTAATTGTGGATTCCTTTTATACTGACCTTGATTTTGATTTTGGGGTCTAGTAACTATTTGTTGAACTGTCCTAGGTTGAGTCTCAATCTTGGAAATTCTATTAGATAGATTTCTAAGAAGAGAAGTTATTTCATCTATTTTAGTTTTAGAAGAACTAGAGAAACTAGAGGCCTCTTGAATATATTTGAGTTTCTTCGGGCCTTTTCCTATTTAGATTTCAAGGAATTCTAGGCATCCCTATTTGCTTCAACCTCTATAGCATTTGTTTTCATATCTTCAAGAGTTCTTGAAGTTCTCTCTCTTAGCATTACAACAAAATCATTGTCAAGGGATTTAGAAAACCTAGACTTAGCTGCTGCTATGGGCGGTTTACAATCAAGGGGCATCTTATGATAAATTTTATTGAACCTTTTGATAAAATATGATACAAATTCACCAAAGTTTCTTTTAAGTTCTTCAAACTCAGTCAGAAAGTAAAGAGGATCTTTCTTTACACCCCATGATTTTTAAATATGTTTGTAAGGTCTTCCCAATTTCTAATGGAATTTACAAGTAACTGCCTAAACCAGATTCTTACATTTCCTTTAAGTGACTGTACAAAATATCTCATGTAAACATTTTCTTGTTCAATATTCATGTTATCTACAAAGTCTAGAAAAGCTTGAAGATGGTCCTTAGCTGAGGGACCAGTTTCTCCATTATACCTAGGAAGGTGTTACAAGGACCCAACTAGGAATGCATTGAGGTTAGTAGATAAGACTAAAGTTGCATATCTAGCCTATACAATAGGTTGGAATGCCATAGTAAAAGGTGGTGCATGACGTGTTTGTGTGGAAGAAGAAGAAGATGAAGAAGAGGTAGAAGAAGGTGATTCAGGGGGTGTGTGACTATGTGGAGGTGAAGAAGGAGGGGATCTCCTGAATAAAATTAAAGGAGTCTTAAGAACTAACTTTTGGACCTGTGAATGAATACCCTCTTTTGTTTCAAATATTGGATTTGAATATACAAAGAGGGTCTCTTCAGGTTGTTCACAAGTAAAAGCTTCATGTTGTTTAGGAGTGGAAGGAAATGACTAAGTGGTAGGGGATATGAAATCTGTGGGTTTGTATTCGAGTAAATGAACACCCAAGTCAGACTCAGTTTTAGGTGATCTTGGTGGTAGTGGTGGTTCTTGATGTGTTTCAAAAGAATGCATGAGGAAATTTGAATCTAAATCAACTCCCCTATCTAATAGTTCAAAAAACCTAGGTGGTATTTGTGTCCAATCATGATCCGATGGAATATTATTAAAAGGATAAAATGATACTAAATATTCAAACTGCAATGTTGAAGAGGAAGAAGAAGATGGTTGATGTCTCCTTTTAGAACTGGCTTTTCTCGGAATTTTTTTAGGATCTAACAGAGGATTAACTAAGTCAGTTTCCAAATGAGATTTGGTGTGCTTAAAAGTTGCCAGTTTGGGCTAGTGGAGTCTCCAGGTGAAGGATTTTAACCTTTATAGACCTTTAATCACCTTAAAGGAACATAATGAATATCGTTTTCCTAGGAAAACTTAATGAAATTAAAATCCCCTGTAACGGCGCCAGCTTGATGTTGTATCTCTGAGATGATAATCGTCAGCGACCATGCCAGAGCATCTAAGATAACTGTTTTGGGGGTTTTGTTTTAATTTGGAGGACCAATGTATGAAATAGATGTAACAATGTAATGCCTAACCTTGTGAATAATATTAATATCAAAGCAGAGGGTTGCTATAAAATTTCACACAGTGATATAGCTTTTATGGTAGTGAGCAGAAACAAAGAAATAATATGATCATCACAATTTTCAAACTGAAAATTAAATAATCATAAGTATGAAAACCTCTAAACGATGTTCAGAAGGTTCAAGAGAATATTCTTATGCTTACAAAAGATGCTGATGATTTATTGATTCAGAGGGAATTAATTAAACAAACATTCCATTAATTCATTCTCTTTATAGATTATTGGAAGCTTCTAGAGGGAATCTTGCATTGGCAATTGCGCTCCTTAAGGGTTCATGCATCCTATTCCTTAAGGATCTAACCCCTTTATGTGAGGAGCTTATCCCTTTGAAGGAGGACTCTATCCCTTCAGTGGTGGACCTGTAACCTCCTTCCCTTGCACTATAAAATGAAGCATTGGGCTGGTTACTAGGGAGGTTGACAGCTGGATATTTTTTAGGGTAAATGCTGCTGCAACTTAGTTTTCCTAATTGAGCTTTTGAGAGGAGAGATTACATACCTTTTGATCTTATTTGGAAGAGAGTGAGGCTTTTCAAAGTATAGGAGATTTCTGTTTGGACCCTGGGAAGAGCTTGTACAACATCAAGGCATCAATGTTGTAAAGTTCTTCTATTTCAAAGTTAATACAATCAAGTTTATTTTTCTCAATAAGATGTGTTTTATGGTTTATTTCATGGATTCCTTGATCACCATGATGAACATGATTTATTATATTAGATATGAAGGTGTTATTTGATGTGTGCTTGTTTGTGATTGCAGGTTCTTAAAAGGAAACTCTTTTGGAGCTGTTGGAGAATGGCTGCCATAAACTAGCGTTGGACTTAAGGTAGGGTTTAAAACACCTCTTTAGTTTTTATTAATGAATCGCAATATGTTTAGAGAAAGGTAGATTTTCTCTTAGTGATCAATTTTTTGCATTGTTGGAAGTGAATGGAAACTCTCCCCTTACTTTAGTTAGGACTCATCGAATTGAAAAGATTACATTATCATATTTGATTGCATCCAGTTTTGGGTCAGGTCATAACACCATTGGTTTCATATCCATTTACCCTTTTGAGTAATAACAACCTAAATAACACAGTGCTTAACTAAAATTCTAGTAATTTTTACATTTTTAGGGCTCTTTCCACCAATATAGTTTAGGCTAGTATCTTGGAGTAGGGAGTAATTAACTCTCCAAGATAGTTAAAACAAATAAGTAGTTGTATCTTGCGGTAGGAAATAAATCCAATTGTAATTGATATAATATGGGAAGCTCCTCTTAAAGGAGTCAATCACGAGATCATATCCGAACCTTTGAGATAATCAAGTCTGTCTCATTGGGAAAGACAATTTGTTCGTATTAAAAATGGTAAACCTCGAATTAACCATTGTCGAGGATCCTGGGGTCACTTGTTGGTAAACCTTGAATTGATCATGTCGAGGAGCCTTCAAAGGGATTGAGCTTTGTTACTCTGCCCTTGCGCGTGGATCGGATTGTAGACTATTCCCCCAGTTGTATTTGTTACTAATGGTAACCTTAGTGACCATAATCTTAAGATTCTTTCCTAAGGTGATAGTGAAGGACGGGTCTCACTGTACCTGGAGTAGATGTCGACTAGACTCACTTGGACTCTTTGGGAGGTTCTCTTCATTCGAGATGGTTTTGTGAAGAAACTTATGCTAGTCTGTTTCATTAAGTAGGTTTTCGGGGTAACTGTTCCAACCGCCATTTCTGTATTGAATTCTGCGACGTTGGATTTCATCACCAACTAGTGTTTTCAATACGGAAAGTTATTGTTTGTGTGTGGTTTGACTCCTAGATTTGATAGCACGTGTTAATTTGTTTTTTTTACTTTTAGAGACCATAGGTGTGAATTGTGAATTTTAATTGTTAGGTGTGAATTATGAATTGTTAATTTTAGTTTTAAATTGTCAATAAAATTCACTGAAGTTGAATATAATGGCAACTTTTTCGGAATTTACCAACAAAGGAACCCCTCTTAACGAGAATATTAGTACTTTTCCTTGCTTTGGAAATGTTGATCCTCCTTATATGGCTACTTTGTCATTACCTGGATTTACAATAGGTTTACCGATATGGTTATTTTCAACTTCGTTGGCCCCAAATACTCCAAATGTTCCACCTCAGCCGAATGCTTCACCTCAACATCACCAACCTTCTGTTAACCCTTTACCTTCTTCGCCTAATATTTCTTCCTCCATTTATTCCTCTTCGCTTGGTAAAAGCCTTGACGCTAGTAACCAGGTGGATAAGAAGAAGAAGAAGAAGAAGAAAGATAAGAAATAATTCAACCAACAAACCATGGCTGTAGATGTTAGTTGTGTTGAGGAAACCTCCAACATGCATCGTAAACCCAAATACCCTTGCAAGCTTTGTAAGGGTGACCACTTCCTTATCGATTGTCCTGGTATTTCAAAGGTTTTGGAAGTATGGTCAGAAAATCCTCATCAACTTTCCATTGATCCATCAACCAGTGATAGTCAAGTTCCTGGGAAAAAGGGTAAAGTTAGGTTTCCTTGTAAGTTATGCAAAGGGAGTCATCAAACTCACATTTGCCCTCACATGGATGAAGCTGGCCAGATAAATCTTTCTTGCGGACAAGACCGATCTCCCTAGTATCAACTAATATCTAGCAACAAGCAGGACAAGCAAATCTACCTTTCTCTAAACATATTGTGATTCATTAATAAAAATTAAAGAGGTGTTTTAGACCCTACCTTAAGTCAAACACTAGTGGAAGCCATGCTCCAACAGCTCCAAAAGAGTTTCCTTTTAAGAACCGGCAATCACAAACAAGAACACATCAAATAACACCTGCATAGCTAATATAATAAATCATGTTCATCATGGTGATCAAGGAATCCATGAAATAAACCATAAAACACAGCTTATTGAGAAAAATAAACTTGATTGTATTAACTTTGAAATAGAAGAACTTTACAACCTTGGTGCCTTGATGTTGTACAAGCTCTTCCCAGGGTCCAAACAGGAATCTCCTCTACTTTAACAATCCTCACTCTCTTCCAAATGAGATCAAAAGGTATGTAATCTCTCCTCTCAAAAGCTCAATTAGGAAAACTAAGTTCCAACAGCATTTACCGTAAAAAATATTGAGCTTTCAACCTCCCTAGTAACCAGCCCAATGCTTCATTTTATAGTGCAAGGGAAGGAGTTTACAGGTCCACCACTGAAGGGATAGAGTCCTCCTTCAAAGGGATAAACTCCTCACATCAAGGGGTTAGCTCCTTAAGGAAAGGGATGCATGAACCCTTAAGGAGTGAACTTGCCACTGCAAGATTCCCTCTAGAAGCTTCCAGAAATGACTCAAAGTGAGTTTTTATGAATGTACTTGCGCCTTTTTAACTTTTACAGGCGTTCACACACATAACACAGATACAGAGCGGTCAGGTGCGCAGGGGACATGACCAATAGGTCTGGTACCGCAGGTAATGCTAAGAGAAAGTGCGAAACCAGAGTTTTAGAGATTTTTAAGGTCTTTCTCTTATTTTCAAGGCTTGATATCAAGAACTAAGGTTTAAGACTTGCAAAGGAGGTAAGTATGAGTGATGATAGACTCACACAGATTGCAAAAAGTCATGGTGACAATTTTTTGTGCAACATATTTCCCCCTAAAGTGCGAAGTCTGTAATAGATGAGGATGGTTTTGTCATCTAAGAAGAGTGAAGTACTTTATCATTTCAAGGATCTTCCTGTGGATACCCCGGTCAGAACATGTAAAAACATTCAATGCAAAATATATATATATGAACATATCATCACTGAGGTAGGCATTCCCATACTCATATCAAAATTGACTAGAAAACTATCTAAACTGCTCTGATACAGGAATGATTTTTTAATACATCACAAGTATAGACATATGTAGACATAGTATGGGCGCAGCCATCTGTTTATGATTAGTCCACTATATAATGAATAACAAAATTCCTCGCAGCCTGGATGGTTGAAACTAGATCCAGGGTCTTGATTTCTGCTTCCCGAACTAGTACAATTCTATCCATGTGAATGAATGTGTCGAAGTCGAACATGGTAGAAACCACTTGATTACCAGTCAATGATGTAAACTATTAACAAGTGTGAGAGAAACCACCAGTAATGTCAATGGCCCTCAAAGTACTCAGTACAATCCATGAAATGTGAATAAATTAGTCGATGTCGAACACGCCACAAAATCCTTTGATCGAAGGTCAATGATGCAACCTGTCGTCAAAGGCGAGAAACTTGTTGTTGAGGCATGCAGATTCCAAGGTATTGACAATTTCTAGATATCTTTCTAGATAATGAGTTGGAGTCGATAGAAAGAGATTTTTCGTAGGCAAGCCCACAACACGAAATCATAGATCAAGTTTTGAAGAAATGTATTTGGCAAGGACTAACTCAGGGATGGTCAAGATGAATGACAGATATTTTGCAAGTGAATGGTTTATTTGAACTGGCCTCTTGAACACATAACAACACTACAGATGGTTTGGTGACAATTGACCCAAAGCTAATACCCAGAAACCAATTGAAGACTTTCAATATGGTTTAATTAACTGTTAGGCAAAGGATTTCCCAACCCAGATGAACAAAAAGTGTTGTGTTCAAGAGTGGTTAACTGCTTTTCTAAACACAAAGTATAACAAACAGGTTCATTTTTCTCTCTTTTCCCCCACCATTTCTGGCAAATACCTCTTTATTTATGACAAGCTTGAGGAGGATAACATTTGCTTGATTGTAAGCTCATCCTTCGGATGAGTCCAACTTAGTTTAAAATTCGAACCCTAAGAAGGAGTGGTTCGTTCTTGTTTGAAATTGAACATGTCCTTTACTGTTAAGTTTTAACGCGTCCAGTATAGGAAAAACTCGGTGTTTTCAATTTTAGGGAGTCAGAAGAAAAACTTAAGAAAACTCCATGGTTGTCCTTTTTCGTAAATTTGTGTCCCCCAAGCCCGAAAAAGTATAAAATAATACTTGAGAGAACCGCTTGATCATTATGATCAAGGAGTACTTTTCATAATTAGTGCCTTCAATCTGAAAAAGTAAAAAAGCGATTGAAAACACGTCGTTTTATTACCAATATCGAACTTGAAATGACAAAAGTCCGGCAATCTTTTCATGTTTATACAATCAGAAAAGAGTTGTAAGTGGACCGTCCTTTTAATTTTGTTATCTCAAAAGCAATCCCTGCTAGGCTGCTGATTAGGTAGACTTCAAGTAACTATTTCAAACCTACTTTAGGTTGAGGCTTAGCCTCCCCAACCTGAGAGGGCTCTCTCAAGGACTAATGATTTTGATTATGATTAAGATGGCTAACTCTTGTGAAACAATTGCAGAAATGTAAGTGGTGGAAACACAATTAGAGATCATCCATTGGGCTTATGGAGTCAAAATAGTTTCAGCATAACAATGACATCAACCTTACATAGAAGTCAGGACATTAAAAATTCAACCATTAAGAACACACCAGACACATATGGGAGGACACAGTTTATAAATATGTGAAGGAAATTAGAGAAAAATTAGTGATTTCTAAGTAATCACACAGCTATACCACTACAAATACCGAAGAGAGGATAATACACAACATTCTAAACAGTAAATTCCTTCTGATTCTTGAGAAGTGAAGCCAAGTCTTGTATTACTAAACCAGAGTTTTTACATAAAGCCAAATTTCAGAGCCTTTTTCAATAAATTTCCAACCATTTGTACATCAGCTCTTATGCTATATATAGAGCTCTGAGATTCCTCCTCCACCATGAGGGGAACTCGAATTTAGCTTCCTATGACACTTATTCAAACTTTAACTAATTATTAAATGCAACAAATTGCTAACTAGACATTTTAGGAACCTAAGACAATTAGGAGTCTAACTCCACATAATGTTGATAACAACATTAACTACAATAAGGGTTCGTTCTTTGACAAGTGGTTCCCTTCAATTTAAATTTGATGGATATTTAAAGTTCCTTGCTGGCCCTTCATATCTTATCTCTTTTACTACTCCTGCAAAGTAGGAAACTGCCCCTGTTTTCCTGCATTTGATTTCTTCAAGGATGTTTGAGACTAATTAACCATGATTTCTTCTTTGATTACACAAGATTGTATTGTAGTGCCATGTTCTTGATGTGTTGTAGACCCTTTCCATATATTCGTATGAAGACAAAACTTCTTCAAAGCCGTTTGAAATGTGGTGGAGAAAACTAGCAGTGATTTGTAGGACAAAACTTATAGTTTATATTTCTTTTCCTCCGCTTGTTTTACCTTTTCTTGTTGCGTGCACATTATAATGATCCTTTTTTGACACTCCCCTTTTCCAAAAATTTCTCCTTCATTACTCAAAATATGTCAACTGAGTTTAATTATGTAGCTACAGCAGTTACGTAGCATGCTACGAAACTACTGTGCATTATGTGTCTTTTTCAGCAGTTTTGTAGCGCGCTACGAAACTGCTGTGTAATCACAAAACACAGTCTAATACCAAAATCTGACTAACTTGAGTCTCCTTTATCTTGACATATCTCTTTCAACTACCCTTAAGCTATCAAAATTGAGTAGAGATGTATCACCTTCAAGAATTTGTAACAAGGTAAATCATCAAAATTTTGAATATAACCTTACTTGTTGTGTGGTTTTCTTAAGGAGATCTTTCCCGCTGGCTTGGCTGCATCCTCAAATCTTCAATTTTCCTTTTCATAACTCTAATCCCAGCTCTTAGTTTTGTGTTAACCCTTCTGATGAATGTCACTTCCTTTAGTGCCGGGACTGTCCAGGTATAATATTTTGTATTACAGTCAACCACCTCTGGTATTTGAAATGTTTTATCTTCCCACAGAGCTTGCATTTTGTCAAAATAGGCCTCCTTGATTGCATGCTTCCTAGAGGCTTTCTTCAATCTAGCAATTTCAAGATTTGTTAACCTCAATTTATTTTTCAATTCTTCAACACTATATTCCTCTGGCGATATGATTTCCTTTCCTTTATCTTCTCTAGGTAGTTGGGATGATGTTTCTAATGAAGTCACGGGTCTGTCATGAAATTTTACGATCTCCTCTGTTTCACCTGCTTTTGGCAGCGTCTCTTGCATTTGCTTGAAATTCCTTGTCATGGGTCTTCTTGGCTTAAAGACAAATTGAGCAACCTGATCATCAAACTTGAGCTTTTTTGAGGCTTTGACTCTTTTAGTCTTGTCTTTACTTGGTTCTATCAAATCTTCTTGAACCAAGGGAGATTCTTCAATATCAATGGCTTGCAGTAAGTCATTAAAGCTTCCCTTTGAAACAGGGCTTTCCTCAGCAACCACCTTCTTTCCTTTTTCCTTAGCTAATTGACTCCTGGTCATTCTTCTCTGAACTACTTCCCTTGTAGATGATTCACTTCTACCTTCTTTGATCTGATTTTTCTCTTTCAGGGACTACTGGGGTGTGTCTTGGATAACTATTGATCTGGCAGGCTCCCTTACTTATTTCCTAGCTTTCAATTTTGTGAATCTCTTGGATCTTGTTTCTGTACAATGCTTAGTTATTGGTGGAGAAGCTTTCACAGCTTGGGGGCTAAGACCAGTTTCATTTTTAAAGCTAGACATAAACATGAATGTAGGCCAATCCCTACCTACTCTCTGGAGTTCATGCAGAACAATCAACTTAACTAAGCCGTGGTGAAACAATGAGGTCTCATAGGCTTCTTTCCTTAACTGCACCTTGTCACACATTTTTCTTAAGCTACAGAATAAATAGAAGGGTAAATCAATAAATTTCTTTCCTATGAAATGCAGCAGAAGCTTGAAATGATATGAATACACCTTATTATATCTCCCTTCATAGGTAAGGTACCTCTGTATGCAGGTAAGCAAATTGGCATATGATTCTTTGACATAATTTCTAGGCACATACTTGTTTAAATCTGATTCAATGAACTTTGGCTTCAAAAATTCTTTGCAGGGGGTCATATCAAATTTAAAATTTTTAAACCATTTTTCTTGTCCTCTTGGGATCTCAGTGACTGTGGAGATTACCTCTGGTGAAATTTGCAATTCAAGCACACCAACTTTTGAATTTAGTCCTGTGAAGTTCAAGGCAAACTCTTTGGTGATTTGTGCATGACCTCCATGGAGTTTTTCACAGAAATTCCAACATCCAACCTGCTTGAATGCACGTTCCACTTCCATGTTCTTCAAGATAATGTCGAGACCTTGAGGTTCGCTCCTCAAACATCTACCTGACCTGTGCTCTTTCCTTTCTGTAGGTCCTTCCAAGAGATTTCGGTGTAATGAAAACTCGATAGACTAGCACTGTCTCAACCTTTGATTACTGCCTCGCTTGACATTTGAGGAATTCAAATTTAACATTTATTGATTATTCCTCATGCAATAAATATAATCATGACTTTGAATACCTGGCTCTTCTTGAAACTTGCAATCCGAGCGTACCAAGGTACCCAATGACTCTAAGGATGAAGATAAGTGGTTAGACATGATAGGCGAAGTGTATAAGTTGACAGGGGATGATGCAACCATAAATGAATGTGACAGATACGAAAGCTAGGAGAGATATGCTACGGATTGCACGAATCTCCGATTTCGTAGCGCAGCCAGTGTAAAATCTGGGTTTTGTGCTACGAAAAAACATAGACTTGTTTTCACACTACGAAAACACCTAAGTTGCTTTATAACACATCAGAACCTCAAAACAAACTTGATACAAGGAATTTAGGTGGGTTGTGGGACCAGTGATGAATGAGAATGAATTATTTACCTTTATTCCACCATACTACAAAGATTCTAAAGACTTAGACACTACATTGAACATGGGAAAAACTAAACTTGGACTAACACCTAATCTTCACAAACAAACAGATGTGAACAATATGGTAATCGCTTCTTGAGTGATAACAAATTCCGTTTTAATGAGTTTAAAAAGAAAAACTCGGTAATCTTTTCATATTTTACGAGTCAGAAAAGAGCTTAAAGAGGACTCGTCCTAGAGGAACAAGTGGTATAAAGGGTAGCAACTAGTTCCGGCAATGGTGGGACTGCTCAAAACATATAATGGTCAAGAGGCTGGCTAACAAAACCACTCATAACTACGGTCCCTCAGGAAGGGTAAACAATCAAGTGAAAGCATATGATCAGCCAAAGAGATGGTGGTGATGGAATGAAAACAACCAAGGCTCATCTAACAAAATGTAGCAGATAAAAATGGAAATCACGAGATGTAAAATGGGTATGGGTTCATTTTTACACAATCTTGAACCAAAGAGAACTCTGCTTGGATTCAGTTTCATGTTTACACAAGCTTGAAACGAAAAACTATGCTTGGATTCAGTTTCATGTTTACACAAGCTTGAAACGAAAAACTATGCTTGTTATAAGTTCGCATGCCCCCAACTTAATGACGCAAAACGAGGTACATGCCCCCCAAGCTTCATTGCATTCAACCAGGGATGAAATGAAGGTTTACTTTCAAGTTATTGAAAAGACTCGACTCGAAAAGGGAGGTGATTCATTTTTTCATGAGGTTGACACAGGAAAAGAACTATCCTCAGAACCCTTGTTTCATTTTTTAACGAGCTTGACACAAGACCAGGAACTATGCTCATGACTCCTTGTTTCATTTTTTAACAAGCTTGACACAAGACCAGAAACTATGCTCATAAAATCCAGTTTCATTTTTTAACGAGGTTGAGACAGGAAGAAACTATCCTCGCAACATCCAATTTCATTTTTTAACGAGGTTGAGACAAGAACAAACTATCCTTGTGTCTACTCTCTACAATATACCTATATAACCTACTGATTCAATTTTTTTTTAATGAGGTTGATAAAGGAAAAGAGTTGTCCTCATACCTGATTCATTTTTTAACGAGGTTGACTCAGTAACAGGAACTTTCCTCGAACTCATTGATTATTGCTTCCAACTGGAAGAAAGACATGTCAATGGACACACCTTGATCATGGCTTCCAAGAGGTCTTCATCAGAAGGAAGAATAGTTCTCTGGAAGGAACACATGTCAACTGTTAACAAGTGTGAGTGAAACCACCAGTAATGTCAATGGACCTCAAAGTACTCAGTACAATCCATGGAATGTGAATACATAAGTCGATGTCGAACACGTCACAGAATCCTTTGATCAAAGGTCAATGATGCAACCTGTCGTCAAAGGCAAGAAACCTGCCGTTGAGGCATGCGGATTCCAAGGTACTGATAATTTCTAGATCATCTTTCTAGATAATGAGTTGGATTCGATAGAAAGCGATTTGTCGTAGGCAAACCCACAACACAAAATCATAGATCAAGTTTTGAAGAAATGTATTTGGCAAGGACTAACTCAAGGATGGTCAAGATGAATGACAAATATTTTGCAAATGAATGGTTTATTTGAACTGGCCTCTTGAACACATAATGACACTGCAGATGGTTTGGTGACAATTGACCCAAAGCTAATACCTAGAAACCGACTGAAGACTTTCAATATGGTTTGATTAACTGTTAGGCAAAGGATTTCCCAACCTAGGTGAACAAAAAGTGTCATGTTCAAGAGTGGTTAACTGTTTTTCTAAACACAAAGTATAACAAACAAGTTCATTTTTCTCTCTTTTCCCCCACCATTTCTAGCAAGTACCTCTTTATTTTTGACAAGCTTGAGGAGGATAACATTTGCTTGATTATAAGCTCATCCTTCGGATGAGTCCAACTTAGTTTAAAATTTGAACCCTAAGAAGGAGTGGTCCATTCTTGTTTGAAATTGAACAGGTCCTTTACTGTTAAGTTTTAACGAGTCCAGTATAGGAAAAACTTGGTGTTTTTCAATTTTAGTGAGTCAAAAGAAAAACTTAAGAAAACTCCATGGTTTTCGTTTTTCATAAATTTGTGTCCCCCAAGCCCAAAAAAGTATAAAATAATACTTGAGAGAACTGCTTGATCATTACAATCAAGGAGTACTTTTCATAATTAGTGCTTCAATCTAAAAAAGTAAAAAGTGGTTGAAAACACGTTATTTTATTACCAATATCAAACTTGAAACGACAAAAGTATGGCAATATTTTCATGTTTATATGGTTAGAAAAGAGCTGTAAGTGGACCATCCTTTTAATTCCATTTTGACGAGTTTAGAAAGAAAAACACGGTAATCTTTTCATATTTTACGAGTTAGAAAAGAGCTGAAAGAGGACTTGTCCTAGAGGAACGAGTGTTATAAAGGGTAGCAATTGGTTCTGACAATGGTGGAACTGCTCAAAACATATAATGGTCAAGAGGCTGGCTAAAAAAACCACTCATAACTACGGTCCCTCAGGAAGAGTAAACAATCAAGTGAAAGCATATGATCGGCCAAAGAGATGGTGGCGATGGAATGAAAACAACCAAGGCTCATCTAACAAAATGTAGCGGATTAAAATGGCAATCACGAGATGTAAAATGGGTATGGGTTCATTTTTACACAAGCTTGAACCAAAGAGAACTCTGCTTGGATTCAGTTTCATATTTACACAAGCTTGAAACGTAAAACTATGCTTGGATTCGGTTTCATGTTTACACAAGCTTGAAACGAAAAACTATGCTTGTTATAAGTTTGCATGCCCCCAGCTTAATGATGAAAAACGAGGTACATGCCCCCCAAGCTTCATTGCATTCAACCAGGTGGATGAAATGAAGGTTTACTTTCAAGTTCTTGAAAAGACTCAACTCGAAAAGGGAGGTGTTTCATTTTTTGATGAGGTTGACACTGGAAAAGAACTACCCTTAGAACCCTTGTTTCATTTTTTAACGAGCTTGACACAAGACCAGAAACTATGCTCGTAAAATCTAGTTTCATTTTTTAACGAGGTTGAGACAGGAAGAAACTATCCTCGCAACATCCAATTTCATTTTTTAACGAGGTTGAGACAGGAACAAACTATCCTTGCGTCTACTCTCTACAATCTACCTTTCTCTAAACATATTGCAATTCATTAATAAAAACTAAAGAGGTGTTTTAGACCCTACCTTAAGTCCAACACTAGTTTGTGGAATCCATGCTCCAACTACTCCAAAAGAGTTTCCGTTTAAGAACCTACAATCACAAACAAGCACACATCAAATAACACCTGCATATCTAATATCATAAATCATGTTCATCATGGTGATCAAGGAATCCATGAAATAAACCATAAAACACAACTTATTGAGAAAAATAAACTTGATTGTATTAACTTTGAAATAGAAGAACTTTACAACCTTGGTGCCTTGATGCTGTACAAGCTCTTCCCACGGTCCAAATAGGAATCTCCTCTACTTTGACAAGCCTCACTCTCTTCCAAATGAGATCAAAAGGTATGTAATCTCTCCTCTCAAAAGCTCAATTAGGAAAACTAAGTTCCAGCAACATTTACCCTAAAAAATATTGAGCTTTCAACCTTCCTAGTAACTAGCCCAATGCTTCATTTTATAGTGCAAGGGAAGGAGGTTACAGTTCCATCACTGAAGGGATAGAGTCCTCCTTCAAAGGGATAATCTCCCCACATCAAGGGGTTAGCTCCTTAAGGAATGGGATGCATGAACCCTTAAGGAGCGAATTTGCCACTGCAAGATGCCCTCTAGAAGCTTCCAGAAATGACTCAAAGTGAGTTTTTAAGAATGTACTTGTGCCTTTTTAACTTTTATAGGGGTTCACACCCATAACACAGATACAGAGCGGTTAGGTGCGCAGGGGACATGACCAATAGGTGCGGTACCACAGGTAATGCTAAGAGAAAGTGTGAAACCAGAGTTTTAGACATTTTTACTGTCTTTCTCTTATTTTCAAGGCTTGATATGAAGAATTGAGGTTTAAGACTTCCAAAGGAGGTAATTATGAGTGATGATAGACTCACACAGATTGCAGAAAGTCATGGTGACAATTTTTGTGCAACAATTATCACTTTAGAAGCTTATAGGAATAGATTGAAACACAATTATTCCTCCCTAGTTATCTCTGTAAGACATAAGAATATGAAGAAAAACATAATGAGTAATACTGGAAAAACTTAACTCAGATGTGAGTGAATTTCCAGAACATTAATGGTGAGGAGATGGATTGATGGCACTCAACCCAGCCAGCTGCTGGCTAGTGCACCATCCTAGGCTCAAACATGGCACCTGCAAACTCACTTCAAGCAAGAGTCGGCAAGCCTATAGAAGTCTTTAATGCTCGCTCCGGCCTAGAAATGAAGGAATTTCAATTTAACATGGCATCCATCAACCCATCTGTTTTCCCTCCATCCTTTAGCATTTGCCCACTCCAAGCAAGAAATCCCTATAATAGAACTGTTACAGGAAAATGTTGTTGGCTTCTCTATTGTCCTGCCTTTGGCAATGGGTTCAATTATTCCCATTCCAAGCACCGACATTTGAACCCTATCCAAGAGCCCTCTGTGCATTCTCTGTCTTCCTTCCAGTCCGCCAATTCTCCTGAGCTTCTCATCTGCCACAGCGCGATGGTTTGTCACCGCATGCGGAGTCGCAGAGGAGGTGACTGAGGAGGTAGTGCTCACTCTCAGGCTGTGCATAATGCAGCTCCACCACCACCACCTATTTCTCCACCTCCTTCTCAGGCCAACTCTCTCCCACCCAGTCCTCCCAGCCGTCACTATCCTCACTCTGCCTTCCATTCGAATCATTTCAGGTTCCAGAGCAACCTGAACTGACCCATTATCACGGCTAATGTCACTATATTCTTCTCTGAAGAAGAAGACCAGTGTTAGCGCTCAAATATACCTTAGGCTGAAATAAGGTAAAACTCAAGGCTACATCAAACCACGCTCAGCCTCGTATCTAGCCCTACGAGGACAGGAGAGGCCTCTCTCCAAGTCAATCTCGGCAAAAGGTAATCAATGAGGTCAAGATGACTAAATTGATGACTAATTTTAGGCTAGGTATGAAGTGTTACACAGTAATTTGTCACCATTTGTCACTGTCCCTGTTACCCCTCTCTTGCACCTTGGAGGATGCATTCCGGGACTTGTGAGAAGTGACAAGACTTGAAACCACTTGCATCATTCACCTCTGAACATGAGCTTCATATGCCTTGAAGACATCTCCTGCAGCTTGCCCTTAAAAATGGCCCTTTTTACATTAGTGTTGGGCCACTGTGTTCTGCCTGTGCCAATGGGGAAAATCCTATAAAAGGGGCGCGCTATTAGCGCTCTGTCCCAGAGTCACAATCGCGCCAACCTTTTTGGGCAAAATTTTTAACCAATCAACCTCTGAAAGTTCTCTCCAACTCATTCACCAACTGCATCTATGTTAAGTGAAGATGGTTTGGCTTCGAATCTCCTTGAATGGGAAGTAGTTTGCCACCATTCCATAGAAGTTTCCAAGTGATGAGGCCAAATCCATTATTGTTGTGATTGATCTTATCTCTTCCCCTTGCATCTATAAAAGCTTGTCTCCATGCCTTGAGCAAGCTGGTGGTAGTGGTAATTATACTGGAGCTGAAAGGAAGATATCAAGAGATTAGAGTTGCAAGAGCCTTCTTTGTGTCCATAAAGCTTAACCTAAGTGAGGATATCTTTTCACCAAAGAGAGAGAGGCTTGTCCCTCATCCCTTCAAGCTTTGCAAGACTTGTGTAGCTGAGCACCCAGCCAAAGGAGGACTTGACGTCAGGACGCTGGTTGTATTCTCCTTGTTGATTATTAATAATAGATGACTATCATTATGGTTCCATTCTCATTGTTGTAATTGATGTTGAGTTATATCCTTCCTGACTGATGTATAATTGCATTTATTAGATTTCACGCTTGTGTTTGTGTTGTTCTCTTTGTGTGCAGGTGTCCATTCACAGAGATAGTGGAGGATTGTGACTGGCCAAAGCAAAGGAGCGTGGGCGACGTCTCTTCTACGAGCGAAAGCATTGGAATCCAAGTAGGTCTTCATCACCTACCTTTTATTTGCAATTAGGGACTTGCGTGGTAGCATTATTTGATTGTTGCTAGACCTGTTCTGGGCTAGTAGGGATCACCTCTATATATAGAGGGGATTTACCTCTCCAAAACTTGGAAAATTAAAAAAAATGGACATTGGGATAACAAAAAAAGGTATTTTTACATTTGGGATAATTTTTGTGGAGATAGACCTTAGTAAAAGTCTACTTGATCATATTCACCTAAAACATGAAAAACTTCAGTGGACCCAGGTTCTATATTATGAGAATATGGCATTTAGATGTTGAATCTGCTTCCAAACATGACCCCTGCAGAACAAATGCCAACAGGCAAAAAAGGTCCTGAAAGAAAGAAAGAAAAGGAGGCAGGCTCGCAAGCCAAAGGGATGCTAACTACTAGACAAATTTAAGGATGAAGAAGATGAACTAATCTAAAATACTCCAAATATGGATGCTCAGGCACAACATGGAAGCCATGTAGACGAAGGAGATGGGGACCAGTAAGGAATCGTGACCCATACCAGGAAGGGTATAGAATTAGCAGAAATCAAAGCACCAGGGTAGTGGAAGAGTACACTCACTGAAAATGGATTGGGGGGTATAAAAAGAACCCATGTATGTGAAAGTTTAGATTCAGATAAATAAATCCCCATGCAAGAATGTGGAAATCAATTGGAAATAGTAAAAGTTGATCCCAACCATGGGGTTTGGAAAAACGATCAAAAAAAGAAAGGAAAAAAGGGGAAGCTAAGAGATTATTATTACACTTAGCCCTCGACAAAATAACATATTTTTTACATCTTTTTATTTTTTATGAATCAACCAAAAGGTGGACATGATCGAATGCCTAATGCCATCTACAAGATTTAATTTTGTTCCTTGTTTACAAGTTGAATAAAATTAATACTTTTTCCTCGAAAAAAGATATGCAATCAAAACTTTTATGGGCTTATTTAGGAACCCAAATTGTAATTTAATTTCCTAGAATGATCCAACCAAAATTCCATCACTTGGGATTACAAACATTCTTTTTGTGATTTTCACTACTTACGCACCCATATTTCAACTTTGTGTGGCTCTCTCTATGTCTATGAATGATTCCTTTACACCCTTTTTCTATTTGTGGGTCTTTGAAACCTTCCAATTTTTTTCATAATTAATAAAATATGTTATTGTACATCCCTCATGTGTATCTTATTCTTTCAAGCAAGTCGTGTTTTAATTTCAAAATCCAAGGAATGTACTCCTCCCATTCCTTTTATTGAATTATAAAACAACATTATAGGTGCCACCATAACTTCCATAATTATGAGGGTGACTAATCCAACTACTTGGTCATTCAAAATCAATATTTTTTTGGAAAAGAGGGAGAATGTTTCAATTCTAATTCAAATTTCATGGAAAGGACTTGGATTAATTGTTTCCACAACCCCCTCAATATTTCCCACTCATGGTATCATGGCCCATATCAGTGCTCATATGTGCCCAATTAGATGTGTTAGCATATTTATTAATCAAGCATTTAAATTACTTATACATTGTTCTTCGATTCATCCAATTCATCTTTGTCACAATAGTGACACATCCATGCCAATATAGGAAATACAATACTATTGTCATAATTAATTACAAATTAATCCAAGGGTTAATATGGGTATGTCACAATTCCCTCACCCTTAAAGGAATATCGTCCTTAGTTCATACCAACTTTTGGAATTATTTTGATTGAAATAACACCATCACGGGTGCTCTCTTTTAATGCAATAACAATCCTCAATGCTTCTTTAGTTGCACCAACAACATGGTACTCTTTATCCATCATTCTCTTGTCATTTTCCTTCACTGTCTAATCACCTATAGATTTTCGACATTTCAACAAATGCCCACAACATTTATCAATGAAGAGGCATATTCATACCTTTTTCCATGCATAAGCATTTCCATAAATTTCACAAATCAAGATAAGGCATTTATTCAAACATAATACTTATTTATATGATTCTATATTCAACTCCATATGGTTGCCATGGTTAGACTCAACTCACTGTTTTTTTCTAGACATACGTAATGTGCTCATGATCCCAACTATTTGTTATTTACTCAAGTCTCATCTTCCTTGCAGTCACTCACCCTCCAATCTTATGCATCCCCTTCTCTCCTTAACAATCCATCAGGTGATCCATCATTTGCTAAGGATTGTCAATACAGGAAGAGCATAGAAAACCGTGGAGTCTAAAGCTAAGGGAATCCTTTGGTTTCTCCATATAATATAGTTCTTATAGTGTTGGTGATCATGCCATATCATAGGGTTCATGTCCTAACAATACTCTCCTTTCTTCTCTTTTAAGATCAATAGCCATCACCTATCCTTCCCAGATAAATTCATCACCTCACCTACATCATGTACATATAGTTACAATGAGATATTATCCTAACAATTTCAATAAGAAATACTTTCAACTTTCATGATACAAATTTTATGTTCCAATCTATTTTATCAATGATCCCAAATTTATCATCATGGAATTTCCCTTTTTACAACATTTTTACTCTAGTTGTGGTAGGTTTTGGTATCCCTTATGGTCTTACATGCCTTCCATAGCTATGACCAGTTCACCTGCAACAAATTTTGACTATGCCATCAACCAAATAGTCATTAGTATTCAAGAACATAATTTCTTTTATTGCAACCCATTTAGCGACTTAAACATAACCTCAAAAATTTCCACACACATCAATCAATTACTTTTCCACTATCATTCGCAACAACAAAATGAAACCATAATTCATTCTAACACATGTGCATTACCAACACACTCATCATTACACAATGAAATCATAAATTTCAAATTAGAAACCACTCTTCCGTTACTCATGGCCTTGGGCACATAATGCATCTATGGAATTCATCCTCAGAATGCCTCATTCCATGTCATGCCTTCCATAGTGATGAAATTAGAGGTAAAATAAACTCATTAACACATTTTCTAGACACATCCCTCATACTTGATCAACCCTCTAAGCACCTAACTCATATCCCAACACAACACCAAACACGTACCCCTTCTCTACCATGTAGTCTATCAAGTGTCTTGTTCTTACAAGCACTCTCCAACGTTGGTGAGAAGGTTACATTATAGATTCTAGTAAGGAAAGGGGACCATGCACATGTGTGGCACTATAGGATTTTCATATCCATCATCAATATGGCCTCACACAATGCTTAGTTCTATTGGCCACCTTCTTCACTCTATTTTGCATTTACTTAACAAAAATCGCATAACCATGCAATTCTCAATGCATTCTCATAATCATGCATTTCAAAATATGAAATTTCAATTCAATACTTATCTATATGTATTTACTTCATAAGGCATCCACAACTAGCAAGTTCAACTCACTATTTGATTAGACATGCCTAATGTCTTCATGATACCAATGAGCATGTGACATGAATTCTTCCACAATCGATTTATTCAGTTCTCCTCTTCTTTGCAGTCACTTACCCTCTAGGTTTAGGAATCCCCTCCTCCACTAAATAGTCCCTTGGGTGATCCTTCTTGCAAAGGTTTTCTTGCATAGGATGGTCAAAGACACTTATAAAGTCATGATGCTAAGGCATCCCTCTAATTTTCTCTAACATCACACAAACAATTAAGATACATGACTCATGGTGATCAAGGCATATTATGGGGTTCCAGTGTCACCACAATGGCCTTGTTCTAGGTTTTCCATCTTAACAACCATCATTTATCCTTGTTGGATATATATTTCATCTCACCTCTATCACATGCATACAATTTCCATGAGATATAAGTATATCAATAATAAATATTTTATCTCAAACCTATTTGATGTATAAACACGATTTTACAATATAAATCTTTTTGATAATGTTTGGCTCTTCTATGGGGTAGTACCAACTTTCTTTATGGAGTTACACTCATTTCTATATCCAAGGCCATTACTTTTGCAATCTTATCTTTTTAATTAGCCAAAAAAATTTGAGAATTCATGTATCAACTCCTTTCATCGTAGCATTTATAATAGCCCCTTAAAATAATCTCATAATTATTGCACAATCAATTCAATTATTTTCAGTTGCACATCATATCTATTGAAAATTACAACTGCTTCAATTCATTATATTTTCTTTTTTATATTTTTTTTATTGGTGAGAAGTTAAATCTTAGGTTGATTTTTCACATTTTCTATTTTTTTTTCTTTCTATTTCATGCTTTCGCTATTTGATTTAAGTTTTAGGCTATCAATTCTAACCCCATTTATATAGATTAAGGTGAATTGATTATTAGAGGCTTAAATGCCCAATTGTTAACATTCTTGGTTGAACTTGAAACTAATGTAATGTGGGAATGGATTTGTTATGCCTTTTGTTTGTTACTATAGGTCATTATACATAATTTTATATTCACAGAAAGAATTTATTCCTGAGGCGTTGAGGTTATGAAGTCTATCCTTTATATTCTTTTCTTTCCCATTCTTCAACCCTTCTTTTTACAAGACCAACCTTAGGATTCAAATTCCCTAGATGCTCCTCTCTTTTCCATGCCATCTCACTTCATTACATCCATGGTGATTTGACCAACTTCTTTACAATTCAACCTATGTTCTCTCTATGCATAGACTGTTATGAATATAATTCATATAAAAATAATGAATATAAATATAAATATGATAATAATTAATTAACTAATGGTTAGTTATCTAGTAATGAAGAGGCATGTCTTAGAGACATAACCATTTATGAAAGGGCACTTGCCTAGGGTATAGAAGTAGGTCCTCATTCTCATTTGTAATCATCTCATATCTTACATGAATTCAATATACATTTACATGTCTTACAATGGACATTTACGTCTTTGAAGTATTTTAAAGATTTTCGCTGCATTTACGACTTTTGGTTGTTACATTGATATAAGAGCCACGTTGGCAGATCTTGGACTTTGACCATTAACTTGTCGTCGCAACTAAATCATTTCACTACACAAGTTGAAGTTTCTCCATTTTTGGTCAGGCCCTTGGCCACTTAAAAAAAGAAAATAAAAAAATAAAAATGGAAAAAAAATAATGAGAAAGATAGTAAGGACAAAGTCAACGATTCAAAAAATGGCAAGCTTTCACGTCTAAGGAATCATAACCAAGCCTTACTTCCACAAATAAAGAAGATTAAAAGTGACAAGAAATCACTAAATGACAAGTTAGAACAAATTCAAGAAGTAGTATCGAAGTCTCCAGTCGTTTCAGTCCAAGTTGAAGATAAAGAAACAAATATAGATCTAGTCAAAATCATAAGTCAAACAGAGAATAAACCTATTGAAGTGAAGACACATACAGAAGTTGTAGTTCAAACGATGGACATTCCAAACTATGATCCAATAGCCAACTCAACAACAACATCGCCTGAAGGAAATCAGGAAATAACCACTAACATGATAAGGGAAAACCTAACCAGAAGAACTATTTATCGACTTATGAATCACAAGAGTAGACTTTTCAATCAATCTACTTACCAGTATCACTCAAAATGGAAACAACAAATTTATGTTCTGAATAATACTGAAGTTTGCATAATCCAACCCTACGATAACAATTCATCACAAATTTCTAGTGACCAGAAGATTTCATAGAGGATTAATCTAGGATGGTCAGATCCATTTTCGATTCGAAAATTTTATTTATTGCTCCAAGGATCATATCATCTTGTAACAACGACGATGACAGTTCCACGACGAGAAGAAAAAAGAGATCCAACCTTTCATCAGTAAGATTTGAGGACAAAGCTTATTGAAGAGAGAGGTAATGTTATGAATATAATTCATATAAAAATAATTCATATAAATATAATAATAATAATAATTAATTAACTAATGGTTAGTTAGTTAATAATTAAGAGGCATGTCTTAGAGACATGACAATTCATGAAAGGGAACCTGCCTAGGGTATTTAAGTAGGCCCTCATTATCATTTGTAATCATCTCATATCTTACATCAATTCAATATACAATATTCAATATACAATTACATGTCTTACAATGGACATTTACGTCTTTGAAATATTTTAAAGATTTACACTGTGTATATGACTTTTGGTCATTACATAGACATTCATCTATGAAACTGTAAATATGATTTATGGCTTGTATGTTTCCATCATTATCTATGAAGTGGTTATGCATTGACCCAAATTTTTAGGTAATGTGATCCAATTATAAAGTCTTGTGATTTTTGAGGTTTTAGGTTATTTTCAAGATATGTTTAGTATTCAAATCTTAGCATGGAATTTTTATGTCTATCTTTGGGAAGCTGCAACAAGATTTTTTCTCTACCTTTGAATTTTCCTTTGTCATTCCTATGAAATGGTTCCTAAGTCACGGTTTTTGTGTATTAGTTTATTCTTAGTGGGTTGGAAATTATTGTTTGGGTTTTGGCTCTATTTCAAGCCTTGATTCTAGAAGTTTAGCTTCATTATTTTCATTTGAATGAATCGATTCTTACCTCTATCTAATTCTAAATATAGGTTATTATTCTCATGTTGTCTTAGTCTCTAAACAATATTATCATATCTGTGTTGGTGGGGAGCAATTTTGACCCTTACCCATCACTTGGATCTTTGATATATTGTTGCAATTCTATGTTATGTGTGGCTTGGTCTTGTAATTTCTTGTGGTTATTATTTATGTCACTCTTGGACTTGCATGCAAGCATGCTTAGTAGGTTCATAGGTTTTTGACTTGTATTATTTTACATTATGCACATTGAGTATTAGCTAGTGCATAGTCTCTAGAATCGTCTTGGCTCATATATGTGATCAACTCCATATGTGGCTTTATTCCTTGTAACACAACATGATATGTGTTCATTGTGCCTTACCTTTTGCTCTATTGGCTTATGTTAACTCAATATTACCTCTACATAATTCTAACTATGGGTTCATATTCTCATGGTGTCTTAGTCTTTGGACAACTGGGTAGAAAGCTTGACCCTTACCTATTACTTGTCTCTTTGATATATCATTACAGTTCTATGCTATATGTGGCTTGATATTATAATTGTTTATGCTTATTATTTATGTGTCTCCTAGGCTTACATGCAAGCATGCTGAGTAGGTTCATAGTATTTTGACTTCTATTATTTTACATCATGCACATTGAGTATGGGTTAACCCATAGTCTTCGGAATCTTCTTGGCTCATATTTGTGATCAACTCCATATGTTTTTTTGTTCCTTGTAACAAAACCTGACATGTGTTCAATATTCCTTACCTTTTGTCCATGTTGGCTTAGGTTCAACCTCTTTCCAATGTGCTTATTTTCAATAATTATCATGTGCATTCACAACTAACGAGTTTAACCAGTAAATTTACCCTGTTTTCCTTGCTGCTTTTTTCCCTTTGGAATGCCTATAAGAGTCTTTTGAATATTGTGATTGACTTGTCCATTTTTAGCATTAACAACAAGAAATCAAGGATAGGAATCCATCCTCCTAAGTAGTTGTAATTGGTTAAACACATTTTTGGGGGAACATAAAGTAATTACATGTTGGACACCTAATCCTAAAGGGTTAGCGTGGAAGCCGAATGGACAAAGCAGTCCAAGAGACCTTGGGATGTGAATCCCAACGGTCACCAAATGTATTATAAATGTATATCAAATTGTTAATAAAATTGTATCGCATGCTTTATCTTTCTCATATGTTCTCCCTCACCATGTCTGTTTAACATGGTATCAGAGCCATGATGTGTGGCCTGTGTAGTTGCCTTGAATAGTGCTGGCCTGTTTAATTCTACCTGCCTGTTCTTCTGAATACCTCTGACTGTCATAAACGTTTAAAATAAAAAAGAGCATCATTACACCTGCTCCTCTGTCCATTGCCTGAAGGAGAAAAGCTGCCTGAAGGAGAAACCCCCCCTGACAAGAAACGCTCCCTGACAAGGAACACCCGAAGGTAACGCTGTTATGCTGGTTCATATGCGTTGAAAGGAGTTGTAGCTGGTATATGAAACGTTGTTTTACTTTGAGATTTCTGCAATCTATTTTTAAGTAATTACATAAATAAGTAGTTACCATGAAGATGCTGGGTTCATAACTCGGTGTTCTTGGCTGCAACACCAGCTGTTTTAATATGTAACGCTCGTCCGACCTCCTTGAATGATTTTCTGGCCCGTTTGGAAGGCGGCTGATTCTCAGGCTTTGGTGATCTGTTTTTGTGGAGAGAATTCAATTCTTCCATGGGAATACCCTCTTTTAATTTTTAGAAAATAGAGAAAAATAAAAACCTGTTGAATCCATCGGCTTATTATTACAGGAATATATTCGGAAGTTTTAGATATGTGGGGGTAGGGCTCATTGGGGGCGTACTGACTCTCATCAAAGTTTACAAAAGGCATAGGAAATGTAACAGAAAGTACCTCCAGAAGCTATCCGTTCAACCACTCTGCTCCACGATTTTCACGAAATCAAGAACAATTCCATCATCTGCCACGAATATCAGCACCACAGAATCCCAACCAGAGCGTCAAAATCCACCATTTTCAGCGAAAAACAGAAACAGAGAGAAACCGGCCTGCCATGTTGTGAAAATGGGGAACCCTCCTTGTCTCTCCTCCTTTTCACTCTCGTCATGTTGCTGAGAAGACTATATTCACGTTTAACACCGACACCCATCACATGCATAGTGTTATTGCCATTATTACTGCTGTTCTCAGAATGACTCATTAGCTGCAGCGAAGGACCAGACTGAGGCAAGTGGTTTTGGAGAAGGTTATTCGTGTTGTCATGGTGAATGGAGCCAAGCTGTAGAGAGTTATGGTCTGTCAATGAGGCGTGGGAGGAATTGGGGCTGTTATCGCCATTTCCCATGCTCAATTGAAGAGAATGTGGCATGGAGGAGGATCCACTAATTGGGAAATATCCGAGCGACAAATTTGGTTTCACCCTGGCTTGTTCAATGTTTTCCAGAAGAATGCCACAGAATTTGGAGGTATCTGCGCTATTGTTGAAGTAATCTCAAAGCAGATTGTAGTAAATGTCGGTTTGTACAGTTAACTGGAGGAATTTTTGAACCTTCTCCTGGTCTGGCTCGAGGAGCCTCCTTGCAAAAAGTTTGTAAGAGGGAAGACGGGAGTGGGGCGTGCTGTCCTCTCTAAAAGAAGACAGGAGTGGGGCGTGTTGTCCTCTCTAAAAGTTGTCCTTTACGACAGACCTACTGAAGTGGCCCATGACTGACAACATGAAGTTGGGTTCTTAAAAGAAAACTTGTACCAAATATTTGCAGAAGGCATATGACAGTATCGTGAGAGGATCCTGGTAACTTGGTAAGCTAGATCAGAACAAAGGTCTACCTTCGTAACTGAGATGCAAGATAGCGCGTTTAACACCTTGTACACAGAAGTGAACGCGACTTTCATAAATTTCGTTTTATAATAAATTTCGTTTTATAAATTTCGTTAGCGGTACTAATATCTTGTGGATGTGTTATAAAGGGCCTGTTTAAAGTCATAAAATTGTGTTCATAGAATTGTACATCTTGCTTACCGGTGATGATTTGGCCTCGAGACCAAAAGGCGTGGTATGACTCTTTTTTGAAAACTTGTGCATACTCATGATCGTTGGATTGGCGAGTGGCAGTGCCAGGCTGCCAGCATTACAAATCGCGTATTCGTACTCGTAATCAGTCGGGATGAAAGCGGAAGTTGCAGCAGACGAATAAGATCAAGAAACGGAAAAGGAACACAATAGTTTCCTTCACAAAGAACAGAACCAGCAAAAGAATGACATATAGGTTGGAGATATATAGTAATTTCTTCAAAAGACAGTTAAACTAGGAAAGTGGTTTTCAGGATTTCACATAACAGAGAGTGCATTTTTGGTCATTTGATTGTTTTTACAAATACATTGTTGATTTGATTGTCTGAATAATGGAGAAAAATCATGGATTATTAGAGTTATTAAGCACTCTAATCTTATCTACTGATGGAAGTACAGTTAAAGTCAACAAAAACACTCTCAAAGATATTCAAAAATCTTTACAATATGCACAGGAAAACATTGAATTTTTGCAGTTGGAATCTCAGCTTCAGCAAGAAGAATTAAAACATAGAAGTCATTCTGAACCTGTTTTTGTTCAGAACATTGA
>APFE031047881.1:0-10922 GCA_000404065.3 Pinus taeda | reverse complement strand
AATTAAGAACAAAAAAATGTTTTTCACTGGCCTACCTATAAAAATGGAAGTGTAGTGATAGTTGAAAAATGTAAATACTAAATAATAATTCATAGAAATATATATGTGACTTGCAGTTTACACAAATTGGTTTAAAAAAATCCCATCCACCCAAGTACATCATACACTGTTAAATCTCAAATCCAACTACATTAGTGTTAATAAACAATATTCTGTTACATTTCTAAAAGCACTTAGTAAGTTTCTTTCCTAGATAAGTAAAATGGACAAGAATCCTACTCCACTAATAAATAGAAAAAAGTTTATGGAAGACACAAATAAACTATGAGTTTTAAATACAAATTCAATTAGGAGCTTTGAGATGTTCATGATATTTTCTTTTTGGCTTGGCTACGTGAAATATATCATGAGGTGACTGTTTTGATGTTCATTTGAGTTTTCCAACCATTTCATTTATAGGCTACACTAATTGTTGTATTCCTATCAAGACCAAAAAGCATGCCTCATTATAAAAATTCACACACACAATTCCACTTGCTCTTTTTAAAATTTATTAAAAAGATTTTGTAAATTTATCAAGATACTTACCCTATATACATATTGCTTTACAATTTTAAATAAAATATTATATTAATATCAAATAAATTTCCCATAATAACAACTATTAAATAGAAATAAAAAAATAAATAACATAATATATCCAGTCACACTCCTCTAATGCTTCATTCCACACCCTACTTCAAACATAGCAAAAATAAATAAAATGAAAAATGAAAAATAAATAGACACTTAATTATAAACTTAACATCTATATAATAATACGAGTAAATAAAAAAATAAATAAAAGCAAAAACATGAATCGAAACCTTATTGTTTTCCCTTCGGAAAAAGCATTAATTGAAATAGAATAAAAACAACAAAAGCATCCACCCAACCAAAAAGATGACCCTGACAATCAAATCAGCAGCTCAACGTCGACCGAAAAAACATGAACATGGCAACAAAAGCGCGTGGACAGAAAAATCATGAACCTGGCAACAAAAGCATCTGGGTGGATGGAGAAAGAATGAAACTTGCAACAAAAGCATCAGCCCAACATGGAAAAAGCATGAGCCTGTTAACAAAAGCATTAGTGCAACCTGGACGGGAAAAACATGAACATGGAAACAAAAGCATCACCGTGGACGGAAGAATCATGAACCTAGCAACAAAAGAATCAGCGTGGACGGAAAAACCATGAACCTGACGGAAAATTCATGGTCCCTGCAATAAAAGCATTTACCTGGAATCTTTTTCAAAATAGAAAGCACAAGAATAGAAATTTAAAAAGAGCAAAAGCATCAACCCATTCGTTTCCAAAAAACAGAAAAGCACGAGAATTGAAAGTTAAAAAATAAACAAATAAAAAATGAACCCTCAATTTAGAGGCCGTAAAACACTCTTATAGCCGTTGAAGGAAGGAGTTGGGGAATCCCTATATATATCTATAATAAGTCTTTATGTTTATATCCAGTTTGGTATGCTTGTGTCGGTGTGGTTTGAGTTTGAGTTTTGGGTCTATTTTCTATTGATGTTTAGGTTGAGTATGTGAATATTCTATAAGAGGAGGAGGCTTAGAATAGAAGGGAAGGGAATGGCACGAATGATAGAGCTGGGAAGTTGATTTAAGTTGAGTTGTTTAATAGTTTTTTTGGGCTTATAGAGATCATTTATCTCTAAGAAATCGTATGGATCAAATTCAATTCTATTTAATTTTGTTTCAGTGTTTAATCATCTTTGCTCTGGTGCGATAACTAATTCCATTTCATAAGCTTATATTTTTGTTGGGTGCATTGCAAATTATTGGCAAGAAAATGAATGAAAGAAGAAACTAGGTGGTTGCCTAACCTATTTAGCTGAAGAAATTAAATCTAATCCCAATTCCAGGTATTTGTATATGTATCTCTCTTTTTGATTAGTTTAAACATAGTGCTTTAGGCATTTTATATTGAATTTAAGCCTTTGATTCCTCCTTAATAATTCCCTTGTGTATGTGGCTCTTCACCAATTTATCCTATCCCCTAGGAATTCAAGTATCAATGTCTGTATTATTAATTTATTTTCTTGTGTCACACCTCTTCTTCTTTATTAGATTAACCCATGGTTGTGTCTTGTGTTCTTTGTTCCTTTAACGTGTGGTTTGATGGTTTTTTTCCTTTTTTTTCCATAACGTGTTGTGCCATGTGCATCGGCCATCGTTTTAAGCCCCTGTTTCCTCAATAATTTTACCCTTGTGCCAAGTGCATCAGACATGGATTTAAGGCTCTGTTTCCTCCTCGGATGTGTCCACCATACCAGTTCTATTAAATTGACCAAACATGGATTTAAGGCTTTGTTTTCTCCTCAAATGTGTCCACCATTCGAATGAGTTTTACATTTAAAGCTATGTTTCCTCCTCCATTATTTTAACCATACCAATTCTATCCACGTGTGTAAGCATGCGTGTCTTTGGATTCAGATTCAAGTCCATAATTTTAACCATACCAATTCTATCCACGTGTGTAAGCATGCATGTCTTTGGATTCAGATTCACTTTAACCGTGTACGCATGTATCTGTGTATTGTGTTATGTGTCAATTAAACCCGCCCACCAATGAATTTATTTTCTGTTCAAACTCAGTAATGGAACCATCTTCCCACTTCTATCATCTTGGGGTTACCCTTCCTTTCTTTCAATAGGTTTATTGAACTTTCAAATTAATATATAATATCCAGTTTCAAATTACTAATATATATACATACACCTCAACTCCCTTCTATGAGTTACTGGTTTATTCAAATTTTATTGATCTTAGCTCACCTCTTTCTTTCCAGTCAATTGGAAATTCTTAGTTATATATGTATAGTTATTCGTCTTCTTTGGGAATTCTACCATTCTTACTCTTTTTTCTTGGAGATAGTTTAAGCTACGTAAATTGAAATGGCCTTGTACATATGTTGTTTTATATTTTTCACATAGCCGCTGGAAAAACCTCTCATACATTTTAAAAATCAAATTAATTATATCATTAATTACGATACATAATCATAATTCATACTATTTTTTCGGTTACTTTATAAATAACCATATTTGTTTATTTATTTTATTTTCATGAATGACTCACAAATAACTATCTTACATATATATTTTTATTTAAATTATTTTTTTTTGGATTATTTTATGAATATTAATATTTATTTATTTATTTATTTATGATGTGTATATTATTGCAGGCTTGTTTCTAGGAATGACTCATAAATAATTGTTTTACACATATATTTTTATTTAAATTATGCTTATTATATTTTGGATTATTCCATAAATAACAATATTTGTTTATTTATTTATGATGTGTATATTATTGCAGGCTTGTTTCTAGGAATGACTCATAAATAACTGTTTTACATATGCGCTTAGGAAAAGTTGAAAGGAAGGTAAATTTGTTTTCATTATTTATATATGCCATATAAATCATTATTACTTTTATATAAAAAATAAATTCATAATTTTGATTTCATTGTATATATATGTAATATAAATGATTATTACTTTTATATAAAACAGAAACTGATCATTTTTGTTTTCATTATTTATATATGCAATGTAAATGATTATTATTTTTATATAAAAAAGAAATTGATGATTTTCGATATATTTTGTTAAAAATATATATTTCTCTCTAATATTTATGTTGTATTGCACGCAAATCTACTTACAGGAACGACCTCACCTTCTATTCTTGCGAAAAGTGTTTTTCCCAAAGTAAATATTGATGTAGTTATATACTATTCTTTTCTCAAATATTCTACGAGAATTATGCACACAATTATTGATAAAGTTATTTTTATGGAAGGGGTTAAAAATACTCCTTCCAAGTGCTCAAGGGGGATGGGGCACCATTCTTCTTTGACTAGTGTAGTATTTCTTGTTTGTATTGACCATATTTCTTTAAACTCATATGCATCACAAGACATTTTTTAACACACATTTACTCTACAACATTTATATTTGAAGCATGTTATCTTACAATTCAATGATCATCCATTCATATTATAACACTTTTCCCAATTGTATTTAAGCCAAAACACAGTTACATTGGAAAAGGTTTAATTTTGTTTTTTTTACAAAATTACAAATTATACAATCTTCCACAATGCATTGAAAGGCGCCAAGTATCTCTCTAATTAACAAGCCCTTCATATTCGAATCTTTCTTATTTTTTTTTTGCCCTTTTCTATTTCATTGGTTTTTAAAGCTTTTTATATTGTATTATTTTATATATTTATATAATTAGATAAGAGTATATACATATAATTTAGCTTCTTATATATACTTGTTTAAATAGTACGATACAAATTTACTTATTCGAATTTCTATATATATTTTTCTGATTTTGAAAATGTTTGGTTGAATTGCATGAGTGGTTTTGACCCTGTGCTTAGTTGAATTGTGTGTTTGCTTGTTAGAATTGCTTATATATTAATAGTTGTATGAATGTTTATTTATGAATATATGTATGTAATTTGAAATTGTTATCATGTGTCTGTTGTTTTTAATTATGAATTTCAATGAGTTTACTTTTGTTTAAAGTTGCATAAGCATATTTTAGTGTTTTCCTTTATTGACGTGAAATTGTATGTTGTGTATTTAGTTGAGTTTGTATATTGTATGTTTCTTTATTTCAACTTGTACTTTGCATGTTTCTTTATTTGAAATTGAATATATATATATATGTGTGTGTGTGTGTGTGTGTATTATATGTGACTTGAAATTGTAATAGTATGTTTGTTGTATTGAATTGTTATTGTAATTAATTTTAGAACGCAAATAGTGCACAAGTTTTACTTTGTATATTGTGTGTTAGCTTATTTAATGTTGTGATGGCATGTTTGAATGTCTCTCTTTGAATTGACTTGACATTGACATTGTATGATGCGTATTTCCTTATTTGGAATTGTATATTATGTGTTTTTGTATTTGAATTCGTATTTGGTGTTTGATATTTAAAAATTTAAATTTGTATTTAAATTTGTATTCTAGGCATTCTCTGAAATTTCATATACATGAGAGAACATGTTTTTTCAAAGTTTTGTATATGTAGGTGGTTTTGTCAATGTTTGTGAATGTATGTGTTTAAATTTTATATTCCACTGCATGTATATACTTGGTAAAATAGTAGGATACATATTTACTTATTCGAGTTTCTATATATATATTTTCAGATTTTGAAAATGTTTATGTATTTATGTTGATATTTTGAATTCAAATTGTGTACCATATTTGTTTATTCATTTTAAATTGTGAAATCGTGTGTTTAGTTGAATTGCATGTATATGTTAGTGGTTTTGACCGTGTGTTTTGTTGAATTGTGTATTTACTTGTTTGAATTGCTTATAAATGAATAGTTGTATGAATGTTTATTTATGAATATATGTATGTAATTTGAAATTGTAATCACGTGTTTGTTGTTTTTAATTATGAATTTCAATGTGTATGTATAATGTAGATTTTAATTTGTATATTATGAGTTTACTTTTGTTTAAAGCTGCATAAGCATATTTTAATGTATATGCATATTTTAATGTTTTCCTTTATTGACGTGAAATTGTATGTTGTGTGTTTAGTTGAGTTTGTATATTTTATGTTTCTTTATTTCAACTTGTACTTTGTATGTTTCTTTATTTGAAATTGATTAAGTATGTTTACTAAGTATTAAAATTGAAATTTATTAAGTATGTTTAATTATAATGAGATTTCTATTTTTTATTTCTCTTCTTTAATTTTATTTGGTTAAAATATATTTCAATCATTTTGAGAATGTATAAATTTAATTAAAAATCACCATATAAATACTAATCTTATTTAATAATTTTATTTTATTTTTGAATTAAATTTTCAACATTATTATTATTATTCTTATTATTTATTTATTTTTCTTCGTATTTGTCATTTTCCATCTAAAGATTAGTAAGTTAATTTGAAAATTTGCAACAAAACATAAATATTTTGATAATATAACGTTTTAACATAAAAAAAAACATAATTAGTAACTATTTTTAATAAATATTACTACCATAGCAATAATAATGGGATTAATGCAAAATTTTATCATAATTTATTTTCATTAATGTTAACAAATTAATATGTTTTTAAAAAATATCCATTAACATCATTAATCATTTAAAATATTAAATCAATATAATAACTATAGTTAATAAATATTTCTACCACACCAATAATAATTTGATTGATGCAAAATTTTATAACAATTTATTTTCATTAATGTTAATAAATTAATATGTTTTTAAAAAACATCCATTAACATCATTAATCGTTTAACATATTAAATCAATATAATTAAATCATATCCGCATGTTGATAAGTAAAAGATCCCATATAAAAGTTTTTGCGGCATATAAGTTTACACATTCACGTGGTTGACCTTGTTAGTAGAGATTATAATCTTGAAGCAAAGAGGAGTTTTTTTAATTGCTAATGAAAATTAGCATAACACATATTTAAAAATAAACATATTTTGACATTTTAAAATAGAATATTTCAAGCAAATGAACATGAATCAATCACTATATTATTCTATAAGAAAATATTAACTCAATGAAACATTTTCATGAATAAATTGATGTATTAATGTTAAGTCTCCTTGTTTGTTTGGGAAAATCCCATAGGTTGAGTTAAGGAAATATGGAAAATATGATTTAACCAATAGGAGAACCTTTAGGGAACCTATTAGATCCATGCATATGCCTGTATCTAAACTACTCAACTTGTTGTAAGTCTTCTTATGTGTTAGCACTTGTCGAGTCTAGTAGAGAAGGGAAAAGGGTAAAATATTAAGCGAGCAAATCAATATCAAAGGTCCTAAAAAAACTTATTTTAAGGGGAAACATATTCTTCTCTCAATAAGTCAGGATCCCTCATCTGGTCATTGAAAAAATAAGTGCCAATGCACAATGTATTAAGCTTCTAGTGTAGGGAGGTGAAGCTAGTGACTTCACCATGGTATTATCCAGGCTTGCTGGTAGCGAAGAAACTTTTGTGCTCTTGAAGTGAATTCATCAAGGTACTATCTAGGCCTGCTGGCAGCAGAGCAACATAAAACATGAAAAATCATCTTATGAAAATCATAATTTGTCGTGCACATTACCCTTCCTTATATTGAAATAATTGTCATATGGTGTATGTTTTATCTATCTTCCAACCAAGCTAAGAAAATTGAGATGCTATGTGTAAAATTGGGTCGAAGAGGGGAGGTTTGTGGTTTAGAGTTTAGAATTTAGGGTTTGTGGTTTAGGGTTTAGAATTTAGGGTTGAGGATTTAGGGTTTGTGGTTTAGGGTTTAGGGTTAAGCATTTGCAGTTTAAGCTTTAGGGACTATGCTTTAGGGTTTAGGGTTTATAACACTTTATAAAATGCTTAGGGCTTATGGTCTTCCATTATTATAGATATTGGTAAAATTCTTAGTGTTTATGGATTAGGGATTAAGGTTTGGGGTTTAGGGTTTAGGATTTAGGGTTTATAGCATTTTAGTAAATTCTTTTAATAAGAACTTAAATAAATGTTACAAATAGTTTTTAAAATGTTATAAAATTCTTAGGCTTTAGAGTTTAAGGTTTAGGTTTTATAACAATTTAGTAAATGTTTTTAATATACATTTAAATAAAAGTTACAAAACACTCTTTAAAATGTTATAAATTAATAAGGGTTTAGGTTTTAGGGTTTAGCTTTAACGGATTAAGGTTTAAAATTTATAACACTTCAATAAATTCTATTATTAAACATGTAAAAAAAATTACATAGGGTTTAGGTTTTAGGGTATAAGGTATAGGGTTTAGGGTTTAGGGTTTAAGGTTTAGGATGGGACCCAGCCCACAATCCAACATATAACTTGACACAAGTTTGTCCATCGCTATTGATGAATTCGGATTTTGTTGATGATTGGCTTTTGATTAATGTTATGATCAATGGATATTTATGTTGGTGGTTGCAATAATTTAATAAGGATCATAAATATGAAACTAACCTATCCTCCTGCCTCGGTCCTCATTTCCTGCATGATGATTATGCAAAACCCTTTGCGATTTTGGTCATTTTCAACATTTCTTTCTACTATGAGAGCTCTGCAAGGGTTTCTTTGGAGATGCTCTGTTTTGGTTTTGTTTACGAATGAGTGTGGTCTGTGAGCTTGCATGTGTTGTTGGCAGCTGCATTCCTTGCTGTATGGTCCTGTTATGCATTTTGGAGGTTAGTTTGCTCGTTTTCCTCTGCACAATGAGTTATTTCATCTGCTCGTACCTGGAATCAATTTCTGGTTTGGTTTGTCGGACTTTCAACCGTTCCGTTTTGTTGTTGGTTATTTTTGTTACTACTTTGCTGCTAAAATAATTTTACTATTGTTCCCATGTGCATAGTTTACAGGCACAATGGTTCACTTGGCTATGTCTTTCAGGTATTTTTGTCTTTCCTTGATTTATCTCTGCCTTCTCCTAGTTTAAAAACTAACGCTGTCTCCTCCTTTTGTCTCAGGTCATTTCCTGTGTTCTGTGGCTCTATAGGATGAGGGTTCTTGTTCAATCGCACTCCCAGGTGAGATGATGTTCTTCCCTTACTTGTATTGTGTCTCTGCTCATTCATTTTTATGCGTGTTGTGCTTGACACTCGCTTGTTCTGCTTTCACAAGTCAAGAATTTGACCTCGGGCATGGATGGTTTCAATGCCTCGGTTTGTAAACCCTTCGACGCCTTTCTGGTAGGCTCTGTTAGCATAGTTTCATTGAATTGTAGTTAGGGTTTGTAGTTTTCTAGTGGCCACGCCTCAGCATTCATTTGTTATATCTTGTTTGAGTCATTACACAACCTGGGCACATCTCTGTTTACAATTCTGGTTTGTAATTTTTGTGGGTTGAACTTATTGGTTAGGCTCGAGGGTTTCACGATGACAAACCCTTGACTAGGGTCTGCCCTGTCTCGTAGTTACTGTTTATTCTATTTGTTTTGACAATGTAATGCTGGACTCTTATATAATAACAATTATATGTTTTCTTTATCTCTATTCCATTTGGAAAAGAAAAAGAAATGGTATATAGCAGGTTGTAATGAATTACCTATGTTTGGGTTGTCCAATCGATACTCGGATTCGTTTTTCTTCATTCAATTGTTTCGTTGTGTGGACATTCTCCTGGCCGTGAGATTGTTTACTTGTTTGTCTATTCTGGTCTTGCGAACATGCATGCAATTGATAGTGCTTTGTTTCTTAAGGGAGGAAAAACATAAATTTGTAGGCCTGCACTTTGTTATTTCTAAATCCGTTAAACAATAGATAAAATATAGCTGCACAGTATGTAGACAATAGTATAGATGGATGAAAGATAAATGTGTGCTCTGTCTCTTTTTATTATTTGTATCCGAAAATGCTGAACCTTTTCAATGATTTTCATTGTTACAGTTATATGCTTTGTCTACAGTTAATGGAACTGTGCTGTTACTTTTAGTTGTAGACCTTATAGTTACATAACTATTAAGTATTTGGTTTTGTCTATATGGCAAGATTCTACGTTAGACACATTTGTATTTTTCCTTTTAGAATGACAAGACAATTATTAATTTGTTGTTAATTAAAGACAACAAATAAATGACCCTAACCGACCAAACTACCCTTGATTAATACTGAAATTTAAAAATAAGACAAAATCCTACACCCTACTTTGACAAACTAAACATGAAGAAAACCAATATGCTAATTCGACATTCCACCCTAGCAGAGACCAACACCTGGTCATGGTGCCTTAGCTGGATGCTCCCACATCAGGCTCCCGGGACAAAAAGAAATCATGACTCTGGTCCATGATCTTCTCGACTAAAGAACCTGTCTACTCAATTTGTCTGGCATCAAGCTACGAACTGTCCTCAATAGGACAGGTCTTCCACTTGACCAGGTATTGTTGATACTTCTTCTGCTGAGTTCGTTTGGCCACCTGAGTGTCAAGGATGCTCTCGATCTCGGGAGGCTGAAAGTAGGGCATCTATCTCAGCCAATTAAGTTTGTGAAAAAATAAGCATAATAGTTGAATTGGGCTTGACACACCAACATTAAGGCCCCAAGTGATCTACAAAATATATGCCTTTATCATATTATCTAATGGGAGAATTATGAGTACTCATCAATATCGTTTTATAAAATCTGAGAAATATACCATTAAGTTTGTGAAAGAATAAGCATAATAGCTGAAATGTGCTTGACACACCAACATTAAGGCCGCAAGTGATGTACAAAATCTATGCCATTATGATATTATCTAATGGGAGAATTATCAGTATTCATCAATATCATTGCCATAGAGTAACTCCCATAAAATGCTCTTTCGATCAATGTCAATAGTCAAAATATCATCTACATAATACTCAACATTTTTTATATTCCCTTGTAATGGAATTTAATTTGAAGGAGCTACACTTGATTCACCTCTACCTGACTGCGTTATGCCACTTTAAGTATATATAGGTTATAGTTAATGTGCTAAGTATTAAAGTTGATGTGTGTTGTGACTTTTTAGGAGTCACAATGTCTTTATCGTGACACTGTACTAGGGGAATAATTTCTAGAATTCATTGTGTTAAAGATAATCGTGCACCATGGTTTACCTAATTTTAGGGTTTGTATGTTAAGCATTAAAATGTAATCATTGCCATTTTCTGTTAATGGCAATAGTTGTTAGAGGTGGCATTGTGGAATATTTGGTTTACCTTACTTAGAGATTGTATGTTAAGGATTATAAAGTAATCAATATCATTTTCTCTTAATGCTAATAGTGGTTAGAGGTGGAATTGTGGAAGAGTTTGTAATTCTCTAAGATTACTCGTGGTGATTGTAAAATAGGGGTTATATG
>APFE031047878.1:0-13247 GCA_000404065.3 Pinus taeda | reverse complement strand
AATAACTACTTCTAGGGTGAGAGGGGCATACCCGAGGTCCTACGTTTGGGTAGTTACTCAAGGGTGCAAACCCTTCTTCACGTCCCTTTCGCTCCTTGGTCCTGTAAAAACCACAATTCCACAAACTACAACAGTATATGGACAAGATTTTACATAAAAAATGATCTTTATGTTATATGAAAGATGAGTTAGTTACAAACTTATAAACATCTATTCAAGTATGAACTTCACCTATAAATATCATTAACACAAAGGAAGAAGCGTTTCGGGAACAAGACGTGTTTCTTTATTAGATAAATAAAACAATATGGAAAAAGAGCAATATCACCTGAATCCGCTTCTGTAGGCTCCAACTCAGCCTCCTTCTGGATCCATCCCGCCTCAAGCCACTAGTAGGTCACCTTCCATTACTCTCTCAAAGATGTGATGGGAAAGAATGAACATCCAAACACAAAGGAAACAAGGGTTTCCTATACAAGATGGGGGAAGTGCAGAAGGCACAAAGGTCTTCAGACCTGATCAGGGGGATAAAAAATCAGTATAATAACTTTGCTCAATGATTTCCTCCCTTTTAGGCCTTCCCCTTGATGTCTTTTTATACCAACTCCAAAGTAGTTTTTTAGTTAGGAATTGGTTGGGGACAGTTGAGGCCACGGGCACTAACAGGTGATCAGCAGGTGAAACCCGCGATCTCCGCCCGAAAATAAGGAATTTTTATATTTTTTAAGTGTTTTAATACATATACGCGGGTTAGGTATGTATGAACCCGCGTATACATGCGTTTAACTCAGGGCAATGTCGCGTACAGGGAATAAAACACTGTTTTTTAGATATATGACCAGGTCTAGAAGGAGGGGTTGCCCTAGGCCATGGCTGAAGCATCACAAACCATACTGGTGAGATTTGGAGCTATAACAGTATTCTAGAAACATGGTGTTTGTAATGGCTATTCTTAACAAGCCCAATCAAAGGAATGCACCCTTTCAATTTAGCAATTTCACTTTCTAAATTAAAAGATGTGATTTTTCCACCTCTTTGACATCGATCTCCCTCTTATCTGTTGGCTCCTTCGTTGCACTATCCTTTTGTTGATTGTCTTTTTCTTTTGCAGATGCACTTGTTGATGCCTGGTTTACCTTTTTAGAATTATGCTAGGCATGTTCCTTTCCATTTTTATGATTGTTTGAGAGATCATTCTTTGATTGAACATCCTTCCTCTTTTGAATACGATTGAATGGTAAATCTCTGCTCCTCAAAGGATATTGTCTCTGTTGTGCGCTCAAAGCATTCATGTAACCATGCTGGTAATCATTAGATTCGGCCTCCAAAACAACATCATTTGCTAAGAGGTAGTCCTCATCCCTTAGAATGTCACAACTTTCTACATACTCCTCACCTTCAGTTATAAATATAGGCATACCAACCACTATCAAGAAGTGATTTGTTTCAATTACCGGATCTTCATCCTCTTCTTCTTCCGCTCCTTGAAATAATTCTATTGTAAGGGAGTTATTATCTATTGTGGTTGTTGCAGTGGTTGTTACGATGCTTTTTTCTCTCTTTTCTTGATTCAAAATTTGGGCTATCACTACCCTCTAAAGTTTGGGTTCCGAATCTGCGGTTCAAGTTTGTCTATCATCGACAACTGATCAACCATTCCTTCAATTGTTCAAATCAAAGTATCTATTTTTACATCTAAAGTAGATGCTACTTCTTTCACGGTCACTCTTTTCTCTGATCCCATTCTTTCTCTTTTTTTCAAAAAGTTTACTTTTACGCTCACAACATTCTTTAACATGTCTTATAGAGTTGTAGGATAACGTTCACACAACTGATATGCCATATCAGCATCAAATCCATCTGGAAACTTAAGCGAAGCCAATCACTGTGGCGGTTTGATATTGGCAAGGATAGCATTTTACACTGTATTAAATCTCATACAATAGTCTTGCACACTCTCGCCAACATTTCCTTTGATGTTCTCATATTTAGAAAATAATATCAAGGGGATTCTTCTTCACCTCCCACCGATCTAGGAACTGCCTCTAAAGGATTGGTAGAGTAGTGATAGAAGCTGCTTGTAGGGATATGAACCATTTTCAAAATTCTCCTCCAAAACTTTGTACAAACAGCCTCATCATCACATATTCAATTTCAATTTTGTGGAGATCAAAGAAACAATTCATCTTGTCTATGTTTTGTTGAGATGTGATGGTTTCGGTGCCGTTAAGGAAAGGTATTTTGGTTGGATAATCAGGGTGCATGGCACCAGGATTTTGAGAAAAATAATGGGTGCATATCGGCCAGTCATAACTAGATGTGGGGGAGGTGGTGGATTTAAAGCAAGGATTGGGATATCCAATATACTCAAAGGGGGATTAATGATAGCTTGAGTGGTGTGAACAATATGTGAAGAAGAAGGAATGGGGTGAGAGATAGTTTGAGTGGCAGTTGATGCAAAGGAGGTATTTTGAAAATCAAAATATGGCGTATGAGTCTTATTTTGTACCCAAGTTTTTAATATTTAAGAGAGGTTCTACAAATGATCAAGAGTGTGTGTTAGCTTCCTATACCAATAGGTTTCATTTTTCATGATTTACTGGAGAAGTGCCAAATATGTTCATCCTTTCCATGCTGCAAAGGTTCCATATTTTGTAGAATTTCACTATTATAAGTGGTTGACTCTTGCCACAGTTGATGAATAGCCAGACAGTCTAATCCTGGCTAGATCATGTTTGAATTTACTTGTCTTAGAATAGAGAATAAAGGTATGTACAAACATCTCAAGCTTGGCAGGCAAGTAGTTAGGTAGATATGCAAAGCGTCTCAAAAGCTTAATCTGAGACCTGGAAGAAATAAGGGTAGACTTAGATAGGAGGGCAGCTAGAAGAAAAGAGAAGAATCACGTTTTGCTAGTTCAAATGCACCCAATGAAAATGAAGAAAAAAATGTTAGGTGTACTAGGCTGTGTAGGCAGTTTTGATGTTGTGGAAGCATGCTTATGGGCAATTTGGTCCTGCTGCAACAGGTTTCATCTAATGAATATCATAAGGTTCTATGGAAAGGTGGTTACAAAATAAATGGAGCATGACTAATTTCCCTCCTCATTTTTCTAAAAATCACCTACTAACATCCCCCCAAGGACAATGATATCTGCTCACTGCCCTTAGTCCACTTCATTTCATGGAAACAACTAAGTGAAACTGCGTTTTCACCTAGGCAAAACAAGCCACATTTCTTGTGTAAAATGTTTCTTTTCCATTTTGCCAAGTCTCCTAAACTTCATAAACTTGGTATCCTTTCATTCCCACCATGCCTAAGTTTCCATTCTATAAACTTTGCCTAATTCATGCATATCTATTCCACATAGTCATATTAACCTACTAACACTATTATATAGCTCCTATTTGAATATTTCCCCTCCCTTCCTATATAAAAATACACAAAATCCCTAAATATCTAACACCCCAACCTTTGGCTACCTATAAGCTATATTTTAAATTGTTGTGGGGAGTTGTTGGTCCATCCGGGCCAATAATAGCCCTCGACGTGCCTTGTCGGGACTTGTTTAGCTCCTGGCTAAATAAATAGCTGAACCCGCATATTTCACCCCCAAAACCCATTTAACCAAATTTTACCATACACCTCGCAAAGACTAAGGACCTAAACAAGACCATGACAGTTATCAGCAGCTATCATACACCATATGATCTACACTATATGCATATGTCACTAGTATCTAGACTTGTAATCCTGCAACCTATTTGGCAAATAAAAAAAAATAAAAAATTAGTAGCAAGATGTTTCAATAAGCATCATCACCAAAAACGTCTAACCATAATGCCAACAATTCATTATTCGAAGCATATGCTCCCCTTGAGCCTGTGCTAATCCATCATCAAACAGAGCAGATAAGTGACTGAACCATATTAGACTTATATATTGGTACTTTCCTTCAGAACATCATATACGCGACTGTATAACGTCTAACTCATGTATATACATGACTTGCCTTCATGAAACCTACATATGAGATTTAGAACACTAATGTTCCACACTTTTAGCTTCCTCTAAATCTGTCTTGTTTGTGTACTCTGCTATGTCACATATTTTTTGTTGTACTTCCTTTTTCTTCCATATATTCAACTGTCATGATGTTTTCTCCTTTTGGTATGGTGCCCAAAATCTTCTCCTACATTCCTTTGCTATGTGTCCAAGCTTGTTACATGCATAACATATTACATGTCTCACATTCCTTCTGTAGAAATCAACAGCTTTGTGACCCAACATATTGCAAGAGAAACGATATCCCTTAAAGTACTTGGAACGTGATGATATTTTTGTGTGATGGTATTGAACCATTCTACTTCTGCATCTGGTTACAACATGTCGAAGATGATAACATACATAACATTCAACATTATTCATCGGAGGAAATAATCGTCTATCACTTCCACAGTTAGCAACAAAATATATTCTTTGAGGAATTTCTTTCCTTGGCTTGGGTTGTCTTCTCATCTCCTTGTTGAGCATTTCAGATTTCTCATTAGAGTTCCTTGCCTCCCCTTCTGAGCTAGATTCACCTTCAACGGATTCATAAAAACCAAGACTAGTTTTGATAGTAGGCAACCTTTGACTACTAAGAATATCATCCAAAATCTTACTATTATCGTGAAATCGTAATAGCTTATCCTTTTCTTCTAACTTACCTTTGAAGATATCTACCTCAACCTGATGTTGTTCTTCCTTTTCCAAACATTTCTTCTTCAAAATTTCTTTTGAATTTTTTCCTTCTTCCATTTTTTGCCTTAGTTTGAGAATCTCTTTTTCTTGTTCTTCATTCAGCTCCTGTAGCATTTAACGAACTCTGAAGGCACATTCTAGCTGAGCTTTTAAGCTGATAATTTATTCTTTGAGGGCACTCTCCCTTTTGCTTGGTAGATCTTGTTGATCTATGATTTTATCTGATGCTTCACTTTCTTGTTCATCTTGAATGTTAGGTTACTCGGAATCTGAATACTTGCTTCCACTGAACAACAGGCTACCATTGTTTCTTTCAGTTGCCTTCTTCTTCTGACACGCTTTCTTTCCCATTGTTCTACAAATCTCCTTCAAGCGATCAAGCTTCTACCAAAGGACTTTCTCTAATTCCAATTGTTGTAAATAATACTGAGAGGAGGGGGGGTGAATCAATATTATCAAATCAAACATTTTTTCATTTTCGTACTCAGATTCAGATATGCTACTTCAGTTAAGGATACCCACATATATATGCAACTATGATTAATGAAACTACCGTATATACAGTAAACTTATGATTTAGTTAGTTTATCTTCAATTAATGCATGAGAACATTATTAACCATACCAATAGTAAACAAGTGCAGCAAAACATAATAGATCATCACACATAAGAAGCACACATGAACACCATGATATAAGGTGGAAACCCAATGTGAGTGAAAACCACCTGCTGCAATTTGTCTCTATCTTATTTTAATTAGAAACTTCTTTGTACAATATTTTTGTACTGGGGCAGTCTTATACCCGTACACAGGCTTCTACCTACAGAAGGCTACAACCTTCTCTTGTTCTCTTGTACTATCCGATCCGTTTACTAGTACATAGGTGCCGGCATACTAAAGGCTCCAACCTTCACTTGTTTTCCAGCTGCTTCTGGAAGGGAGCTCCACCCACCTGGCTATGGTACTGATCGATATGTTTACTAGTACATAGGCACTAGCCTACAGAAGGCTAAAATCTTCTCTCTTCCTCTAGGGACCACATCTCATAAATTTTCATATTGGATACTCCTGAAGCACAACATCATAATCTGAGGACCACATTTCATCCAATTTTCATACTGGACCCATCAATAACATTGAAGCACAAAATCAATCACCACTATAGTACATCCATCAAATACACCTCCATCATCGATCTCTGAATCACCCAATACTGAAACGCTGAAACCCTGTCAACAACACAGTGACAAGAACACAGAACATACAACAGAACTCTGCAATAATAACCATATCCAACTGACACTTCGAAATATCATACTTCATACTATATACGCTGCTTTGATGAACCCAACCTACATGTATACATGCTTTTACCAAAGTGAACACGAGTATAGATCTGTAAATTCTAGCCTATAACTTTGCAGCTATTTCAGACGTCAATTATACCCAGAACATAATATCTACAGAATAAACATGCGTTAATAATTTAGATCTAGTCTATCCATGATCAAACCATATAATGATAAAACATTCCAAGCCTTAAGATCTCGATCCATCATCCATCATCAACCACATAGGTGCATCCATGATTCAGATCAATAATAGCATCACAAACCCATAACCAACATACTAGATCTCACACTTCATCAGATATTCTTCACTTACACACTTGCACCTCTTGGCCAAAACCATGTAGAACCAATACCTTGGACCCAATACCTAGGGTCAACACTTTAGACCAAATACCATGGACCAATATCAAAATACCATGGACCAAATACTACAGACCAAATACCAAGGACCAAAACTCAGTTTTCCAACATGTACGTGCCTTTCCTTTTATGAACCTGTGTGTGTACATATACACGCCTTCTATTCTACTCACCCACATGTATATGGACTTTCCTCAAGGTTAACCTATGTATACCTCTCCCTTCACCTATTGTACTATGATATTTCATCTGATTGAGTTTCCATGAAGGACAACACATGTATCATAATGTCAACAATCTCCCCCTTTGGACTTGATGGCAACCACAACTCCAACTCACTCTCTCCCTTTGACATCAAGGGAAAAGGGCAAACTAAGATGTTCTCTCTCTTTGTATACCTTCTACTATCCATACTACCCTTGAGTACCTTTTGAAATCTCTGATTGATCTCCCCCTTTTCCAATGCCTAGATGTAATAATTCATCCATTCTCCCCCTGAGAACATGCAAGGTTTGAAAAACCATAACATGGCTCTATACATACATCAATCTCCCAACCAAGTGGGTATACACCATTTTTGATTCATCGACCCAACCAATTGGGGATATATCAAATGTTTAAACATGACTCGAACACAAGAACCATTACATCATCCATCCCATGCATAGTGGGGTAACATGATACATCATATGAATCGTAAAGGCCAAGGACCTAAACAAGACCATGATAGTTATCAGCAGCTATCATACACCATATGATCTGCACTATAAGCATCTGTCACTAGTATCTAGACTTGTAATCCTCCAATCCATTTGGCCAATCAAAAAAAAAAAGTCAGTAGCAAGATGTGTCAATAAGCATCATCACCAAAATCTTCTAACCATAATGACAACAATGCATTATTCAAAGCATGTGCTCCCCCTAACCCTGTGCCAATCCATCATCAAACATAGAAAATAAGTGACTGAACCATATCAGACTTCTGTATTGCTTCTTTCCTTCATAACATCATATATGTGACTGTGCAGTGTCTAACTCGCATATATATGCAACTTGTCCTCATGAAACCTGCATATGAGATTTAAAACGCTGATGTTCCACACTTTTAGCTTCCTCTAAGTTTGTCATTTTTGTGTACTCTGCTAAGCCATATCTTTCTAGTTGTACTTCCTTTTTCTTCCATATCTTCAACTATGATGATGTTTTCTCCTTTTGGTATGGTTCACAAAATCTTCTCCTACATTCCTTTGTTATGTGTCCAAGATTGTTACATGCATAAAATCTTACATGTTTCATATTCCTTCTGTAGCAATCAACAGCTTTGTGACCAAAGATGTTGCAAGAGAAACAATATCCCTTAAAGTTCCTAGAACGTGGTGATCTTTCTGTGTGATTGTCTTGAACAATACTACTTCTGCATCTGGCTGCAACATGTCCAAGATTATGACATACATAACATTCAACATTATTCATCGGAGGAAATAATCATCTATCACTTCCACAGTTAGGAGCAAAAGATATTCTTTGAGGAATTACTTTCCTTGGCTGGGGTTGCCTTCTCATCTCCTTGTTCAGCATTTTAGATTTCTCATTAGAGTTCCTTGCCTCACCTTATGAGCTAGATTCACCTTAAACAGATTCATAAAAACCAAGACCAATTTTGATAGTAGGTGACCTTTGACTACTAAGAATATCATCTGAAATCTTACTACTGTCTTGAAATCATAATAGTTTATCCTTTTCTTCTAATTTACCTTTGAAGATATTTACCTCAGCCTAATGTTGTTCTTCTTTTTCCAGACATTTCTTCTTTAAAATTTCTTCAAAATTTATTCCTTCTTTCATTTGTTGCCTTAGTTTGAGAATCTCGTTTCCTTGTTCTTCATTTAGCTCCTACAGCATTTGACGAACTCTAAAGGCACATTCCAACTGAGATTTTAAGGTGATAATGTCTTCTTTGAGGGCACTCTCCCTTCTGCTAGGTATTTATTATTGATCTATGATTTTATCTGATGTTTCATTTGCTTTTTTATCTTCAATTTGAGGTGATTCAAAATCTAAATACTTGCTTCCACTCAATGGTAGGCTGCCATTGTTCCTTTGAGCTGTCTTCTTCTTCTGATGCATTTTCTTTGCCATTGTTGTACGGATCTTCTTCAAGCGATAAAGCTTCTACAAGAGGACCTACTTTGACTCCAATTGTTGGAAACAATACTGAGAGGAGGAGCGAATGAATCAGTATTATCAAATCAAATAATTTTTCATTTTCATACTCGAATTCATATAGACTACTTCAGTTAAGGATACCTGCGTATATATGCAAATATGATTAATGAAACTAACATATATCCAGTAGACTTATGATTCAGTTAGTTGATCTTCAATGAATGCATCATAACATTATTAACCATATGAACAGTAAATAGGTGCAGTAAAACATAACAGATCATCACACATAAGAAGCACACATGAACACCATGATATAAGGTGGAAACCCAATGTGGGTGAAAACCACCTACTGTAATTCATCTCTATCTTTTTTTAATTAGAAACTTCTTCTTACAATATTTTTGTACTGGTGTAGTCTTAAAACCAGTACGTAGGCTTCTACCTACAGAAGGCTACAACCTTCTCTTTTTCTCCATCTTCTCATAGAAGGGAGCTACAACCTCCTTAGCTCTTGTACTAGATGATCGGTTTACTAGTACGTAGGAGCCACCTACTTAAGCCTCCAACCTTCACTCATTTTCCAGCTGCTTCGGGAAGGGAGCTCCAACCCCTAGCTGTTGTATTGACCGATGTGTTTACCAGTACGTACGCGGCAGCCTATAGAAGGCTACAATCTTCTCTCTTCCTCCAGGGACCACATTTCATAAATTTTCATACTGGATACTCTTGAAGCACAACACCATAATATGAAGGCCACGTTTCACCCCATTTTCATATTGGACCCATCAACAACATTGAAGCACAAAATAAATCACCACTGCAATACATCCATCAACTACACCTGCATCATCGAACTTTGGATCACTCAATACTGAAACACTGAAACCCTGTCAACAACACAGTCACCAGAACACAAAACAGACAACATAACTCTGCAATAACAACCAGATCCAACTGCAACTTCAAAATATCATGCTTCATACTATATATGCTACTCTAATGAACCCAATTTATGTGTATACATGGTTTTACCAAAGCAAACCCGTGTAAAGGTATACAAATTCTAGCTTATAACTTTGCAGCTATTCCAGACATCAATTATAACTAGAACATAATATCTACAGAATAAACATATGTTAATAATTTAGATCTAGTCTATCCATGATCAAACAATATAATTATAAAACATTCCAAGCCTTAAGATCTCGATCCATCATCCATCATCAACCGCATAGGTGCATCCTTGATTCAAATCAATCAAAGCATCACAAACCCATAACCAACATACTATATCTCACACTTCATCAGATATTCATCACTTACACACTTGCACCTCTTGGCCTAATGATCTTCCCCTTATATAGGTTTAGGCCTCTCTCAATACCATGGTCCAAAACCATGTCAAACCAATACCTTGGAGCCAATACCTAGGGTCAACACTTCAGACCAAATACCATGGACCAATATCAAAATAGCATGGACTAAATACCACGGACCAAATACCACAGAACAAAACTTAGTTTTCCAACATGTATGCACCTTTCCTTCTGTGAACCTACGTGTGAACATATACACACCTTTTTTTCTACTCACCCGCGTCTATACACACTTTCATCAAGGTTAACTTGTGTATACCTCTCCCTTGACCTATTGTACTATCATCTATCATCTGATTGAGTTTCCATCAAGGACAGCACCTGTATCATAATGCCAACAATATTGATTGTTGCGAATCAATGTAAGGATCTTTCAAAATCTGAAATTTTACATTGCCTTGAAATCCAACAAAAATACAGGTATTTCTTTCATTTTAATATGAAAGAACAGATGGTTGTTGATCCATAGGAAGGCATAGGGAAGTATGAATTTCTGTTACTTAAGTGTTGGTTGTACATTCCTCAAGCATGACAAACTCTAATTCTATCTCTGGCATAATGTCTATCTCTGACTCATACTCTTCTAATTCATAGTCTAAATTATCCTTGAAAAGAAAAAATTCTTCAATATTATTAAACATGCCAGCCCTATCCTCTTCATGAAATAAAAAGATCTATGTTAGTTTATCTCCTTTTAGAAAATATACATAAAAAATTGGCTTACTCACAACAACTTCCTGTATAGTTTCATGAGTCTTATGACTGTCATCATTTAAACCCAGATTTAATTTCAATAATGGAAGAAATTCCACTCACACATTCTTGACTATGTGAACACTGCAAACCTACCTTAACATGGGTTGTAACATGGCTTTTCAGGAGCTGGTCTATTTCATCTTCACACAGAGGAGAACATTGAGTTTTATAGAAATCAACATTGGCTTGGTGATTTTCATTTTCAAGATCAGGAGTAGGTCTTTCTCTAATTTCATCCCAATCTGTTTCATCCATGGAGGAAGTTGTTGATTCTTGTTGGGAGAAAAAGTCATAAAGGGCTTATAATATTTCTTCTTCCATACATTCTTCATCTCCATACTAATTTTCAAGAAATTTAATGAAATTTTTAGAAATTTAATGAATTTTTTAGAAATTTCATAACATCTATCCATCATTGATGAGGAAAATTTGTAGCTTTAATAATGTTGAAATAAAACTGAATCAAAATCCTTTAGAGAATATAAAGTAGCAGATGGTAAACTCTGGTACCATTTTCTCACTATTTCCTCCAAGCTAGCCATGAATATCTTCATCAGACAATCTTCAAGAAGCTTAGCCTTTAATTTGTGAATATCAAAATGAAATTTGACCGAATGGAAACTAGCATATTCTCCATCGTGACGATTAAACTTTGGTAGCCCTATTTGACAATCTATATAAGGAATACGGTTCATAGAACTAGGAATATGACCTCGATTCACAGGAGAATACCTTCAAGCAGTTGAATCCATCTTGAAAACAATCAAGTCACCAAGAAGTTCTTTAAACTACAAGTTTTTGAAAATGGAGTCACCATGAAAACTCTAAACCTTTGGATTCTTTGACACTGGAGTCGCCAGGTGAAAAATGCAAAACGTTTCTTATGTTTGATCATAGTTCACCATCAAAAATCATATTTGAACCTTGTAATTCTTTCTGAGGGAAGATGTGATCTTTTGTTCCCCGTCCACGACACAAAAATGTCATCCCCTACAATGTCCTAGGAGGAGGAGGAGATCGAAAGAGATAAATTAAAACCACTTGCTGTTCAACAACTATACCTACTAAACTAGAGAGGGATCTCTCTAACAATTTCTCAGTTAATGACTGGAATAGAAATGGATTTGAGGGTAGATGTAAAAGTTTTAGCTGATTTTTTGCAAAGCTAGGGTTTTTGGGTTGCTCGACTAGGGATGAGGAAAAGAAATTAGGTCAAGGCCTCAAAGTGTGTAGTAGGAGGCATAAAGAGGAGCAAGATAGCAGTATCTTGTGATGGATTTAATAGTTTGGTCAATGTAGTGTAGGGTTTGAAAATCTTATAAGGTTAGAATGAGCATGTATTAACATGAATTCATTAATCTAAAAGAAGAAATACATAAACATGATTTTCCACACAAACAAAGCTTTGAATGTAAATACTCATGCCTATATAAATGTAAGGAAAATCACATGAGGAAAGAAAAACATGTTAAGAGAGATGGATTCATTCATGAGGAACTAATATAGAAAAAAAAAACATCATAAACTCACTCCTCATGTATTCCTGAAAAATAGTTGTAATTGCTCCTTGATTAACTATGTGAAAGCATAAGATACAAGTCCTCTCCTATAAAGCCCAACCATTCTCTCTAAATGAGAAATGACATATATAGGCTCCAACAAATAGTTTCCCCACCATTTGGGGTTGAACCGCTAAGTGGTGGAATAGTTTCCAAGAATCTCTCAACTGACAAGTGAGAGTGAGAAGGTCAAAAACAAACTCCCCTCTTTGACTTTGATTTGAGTTTTTCTCCATTTATGAGGCCTAATTGATCATCAAAATAGCCAATCATGCTAATTTATTTCATAATTACATCATCAAGGCTTTAAAATACTGATATTACATCATCAAGCAAATATTTTTCAAAGACATGGTGAGAAAGACAGCTATAGGAAAAAGCACAGCACATTCAAGCAAAAACACCACACACTCATGCATAAGTGTAGTGCCATCTTGCAAAAGGATTTTGGAGGCCTTCCTGTGCTCTAAATTGAGAACTTGATAGTTTATTAGAACGTTTCAACTTTATAGTTATCATTTGAATATTCAAGAAGGTGATTTGAGCACTCCAGCTAGGAAAAAAAACTAATTTTCCCAAGATCACTCCAAAAACACAGTGCCTCCTTCAAAATAGTCGCAGAAAGTGATTTTTTTACCTATTTCTGAGCATTTTCTCCCAATCTGTCTACTAACAAGCTTGAAAAAGTAGATATCTTATATTTAGGGGTTATTATCTATCCAATAATATAAAGGTTTTTGCATATGGATGGTTGAGAAAAAGCGCAGCACGAAGGCACTACGCTTAGAGCACTGTGTCAAAAATTACTGGGTTTTTGATCCAGGTGGATATTGGTGGCCACCTGCCAAGTCCACATGGACCCCCACCATTGTCTTTCTCAGCATTTTCAGTTTCCTTAATTGTAGCACAACTTACTATTTTTAGCAGTTTT
>APFE031047877.1:110290-133776 GCA_000404065.3 Pinus taeda | reverse complement strand
AAATTTATTGCATCGTTCATTTTATTACACAAAATGGACTAGGCCATTCGGAAGAACAATGCACAACCAAATTGGAATCATTACATCTTTGAGTATGAGCTAGCCATTACACAAATTCCACAGAGATGCCAATATGAGGTCCTTCTCATGGAAGTAGAATTCATGAAAGCTAGTGTTTTTTTTTCATCCCTTTAACAAGATAGCAAGCTATGGAAATAGAAACAAATTTATTTACAATTTTTCTCAATTGTGACTAAATAAATTTTCACTTACTAAGGTTTATACCCTCTATGGCTACCTCCAATACACTTCAGTGAATTTCTCTATTCAGTTCCCACCTTCTATATCTAATGGGAACACAAAGTTACAGTATTTTAAAAAAAATCAATCAACAAACAAATATTCATCTAAATTTAATTTATATATTAACTACATTATTGAGTGCAGTGGATTGCTAATGTATCATAAACGTTACTAAAATACGAGTAAATTATATATTTTCCTTCATTTCTTCAAATCCAACAATCTCATTGCTCATCATCACAAGTACATGGAGTCCCCTAGTAAAATGCATCTGCCACTACATTTGATTTTTCAATTGTATGTTGTAGAACTAATGTATAACTCTGCTAGCATTATACCCACTTGGCACACTTCCAATACTGTATATTGAGAGCATGTACATCAAAGCATTATCATCTATCAATAGGATGTATACACCAAACAAAAAATAACGTCGCAACTTTTTAATTCCTAAACAATAACATTAATTCCTTATAAGTATTGGACTCATTTTGGCACCATTAAGCTTTCATTGAAAAAGGAGAATGGTTTAACTTATGGGCTCCTAGGGTTAAAGAATTACACTCCACTATTAAAAGCATCTTGAACATCCCAAAAAATAAAATTTCTTTTTTCAGCGACCTCTTAGAAATTTTCAAAGCTTACATAAGCTCATTTTAGTCCAAGTAAATACCTTCGATGGACTTTTTCCCTCTTGTCCAATCTATCGATGGAGTGCATATGCGAATAAAATTTTAGATAAAAACATGCTAACCCATAAAAACTCCTAAACTCCAATATGATTTCAAGAGTGGTCCATTTAAGGTTGGATTTAACTTTTTCAAGGTCCATGCCCACTTCATATGCCAAAATTACATTGCTAGGAAAAATTACTAGTTTTGTCTCTAAAAAACAGTCATATAAAGATCTACAAATAATGCATTCTTTAAGTGTCTCAAACAACATTTTTAATTGTTCTAGATTTTCTTTTCATATTTTTACCAAAATTCAAATATTCTTTATAAAATAAAAATAAAAATAAAATTTATTTGCCAATACATTTCTGACTCACATACATGGTTCACATGAACAACCTTGCAACATCAAATAGTAAAAATGGCATTACCAACTACTCATACACAATTTCCTTGTTTTTGAACATTTTTTTCCAATCATCTTCTCCCATATTTGGATTTGATGGTAGCCACTACTTATATCAATCTTAGAAATGACCTTAGCACCTACTAATCAATCTAGAATGTTATCCATTATGGGGCAATGGATATATGTACTTCATGTGATCTTGTTAAGGGATTTCAGAATCCACACACTATCTCCACTTTTCTCCCTTGATGGTTAACATAAAAGCAAGGGTACACAAGGACTCGTGCTATCTCTGATGAACCCTTGCTCAAAATTTAGGTGTTTTCTCTCTTATATTGTTTTTTCTAGACAACTCATCTTGTAGGCACCTTGGTTGGAAAGTCTCTCTACTAGGATTGATGTGTGATACCTCTAAAGAGAGGTAAACCTATTGGTAATTTTGATGGAGTGAAGTATGCATAATCATTCAACATCTTTTGAACTTCTTCTGACATCCTTTACTTTTATAGCTTATTTTAGGAACTTAGTCTAGCATTGTGTACTAAGAAAAAGGAATGCTTTCTTAAATTGGCCTTCCTCTTTCAGATGTTTCAACACATGTTTCTTTCCACCCTAATGTACTCCATCAATAATTCCTTCACCACTATGGATGACATCCTTATCCAAATTCAATGACTTGTCCAATAATAATCAATGTGCATCCATAGGTACTACATCAAAGTACCTTTTTCTTCATATGGTAAAATATTAAATGAAAGAACACTTGATTTGTGAATATTCACATTATGTTCACACTTGAAAATGAAATTTTACATGGATTGTATCTATAACTTTACGAATTGTAACTTTCAAACTATATGTACCTACTAAGTGTTCTAAAGAACCACTATCAATAATGACTTTGCATAACTTGCCTTTACATTTTTATGTAGTTCCAAAAACCTCACTCCATCTCCAATCCTCTTATGTTGTCACCTTACATAGAAATACCTATGTTAGCATAAAGTTATCACCTATTCTAGCTTCAACTTCTTTCTATTTGTGGCTCCTCTTAGGCCACCATTACTCTATTTACAAATCTAGGGTTTTCAGTGTAGTCTTGGGTTTTGTGAGATTTGTTGCAAGTATAACACAATATTGGTCTCCAATAGCCAAAAATCCTCTTCCTCTAATGTAAACGTTCACTTCATTGCCCTCCTGAAGGTCTCACACTTGATAGACTTTGAAGAATTTTCATTTCCAACAATTGGAGTATTCCCACCTATTTTTCTCATCAAGTTAAATTTACCCAGGTTAACCTCTATTCAGCTTCTATGTCACATTGATATGCCTTAACTACAAAATGTATTTTCAAAAAACATAATTCATCATAAATTTGAAAATTTAGTCCATCATGATAACTAATAGTTAAATTGTCCAGATCTTCTTGAATACCCACCTCATTTTTATTATCATAAATTGGTGTGTGTACTCCCACAAAAACTTATCCATTTTCCTCAAATTATAGAAATGTTTAGACATATTTTTATGCTACTCTAAGGGAAGAAACTTTATCTCGAGATATTTCAATCTCTTAGACCACAATTTGATTTTCGTTGCCTAGCTTCCTTCTCTTGGATTATTATAGACTATCCCACCAAAATATAGCACATGATTTTTTTTTTCCATAACGGAATTTACTCTTCTCAAATCATCTTCATTAGTATATTCCATGTCATGGTACCTCTATAACTCTTTTTCCCTCTCCACAAAGAGACACGGATTCAATTCTCTTTTAAACTCTGAAACCTTAGTTCTAACCACTAACCCTTGCTTATAATATCCATGATAAGTGCTCCATGGGATCAACTATATATTTTTCTAAACCTAGGAGTAAATTACCCTAATTTTCTCTCATTAAATACCTTAAAAGAAAATTTATTTAACAACAAAAACTATATTTTTGAACATTGCATCAATCACATAGTAGCTAAAAAATGAACGAAAGAAATAAATGAGTACACAAGAATTTCTCCTTCTAATCATTTTCTCATTCCTTTGATAAATGATTCCAAGGTGGCCTTTGTAGCCTGTTTTTCCCCGGCATTTGTAAAGTCAATAAAAGTGCAATAAACTCACCTCAAACAAAAATTTAGAGATTGTAAAAAAGGGTACAACTACAACAATACAACCTGCTTTGGTTGTCTTTCTAGTAAATAAGATCACTCTCTCTCCTCCCAATACTGAAGCACACTCCAACTATCCAAAAAATATAGTTATGCCCTACAAATCTAAATGTGTATGGACTTTGCATGGAAAGTACCACTCTAGCAGTGTACAATGTGTTGTACAACCTATTGTACTTATTGGTCACTTTAGAAATATTATCTTCTTCTCCTTGAATGCTCTCTACCATTTTTATGCCCTCTTAATCTCTACTCATATGAGATTGGTTTCTCTTATCTTTTCCTCTTTATGATTTGAAATAAATAACTAATCTCCTTAATCCTAGCAACCACCTAACTCAACCGTGATATGTGTAGCTAAATATTAAATCATAATCTAAGTCACTAATCTTTTAGAACTTTTAAAACATTACATTTATATTCCTAAGACTAAGTTGACTTCACAACATTAGGTTTCCACTTATATTTTATTTTTCAAGAGAAATTACAAAATGGAATTATTTTCCTCATTTTTTAAGTGATCACTTCGCAGATAATGAGAGAAAATAATATAAGAGGAAATGTAAAACTAAGACACAATTTGAATTTTTCCACATAGTCCTTCTCTTGAACTAGCCCATCAAGTTCCATGTAGATTCCCTTGTTCTATGTTGTGGTTCGCACTATGTCATCTTGCCACTGCATCATTTCTTAAAATGTCTAAAACCACTCACTCCACACTCATACTGAAGCTTATGTAGGGAATTCCTATTTGAGCTACATTTCTCAAAATCAATTACCCTGACTTGAGATCCATGGTTCTCTTGTCCCTCTTCAAAATCACCATGCTATAGTATAACATCCAATGCTTCTAACTACCTAATAAATTCTTCACCAATATTTCCCTCATTTTGTACTTCTTCTTCCTCTCCTTTCTCAACTGGATTTATATGGATTTAGTAATGGATTTTCATACTATATATTCTAGAGTGAAAGACCATAGGTTTAGTTGGTAATAGAATTAATTCATTTTGGATGGAAATAGATTCACCTCACTCAAGAAGTATGAAAGAAAATTCCACATAAAATTTTAACAAGGAAAATTCTTCTCTTTCAAGAGAGCTATGTTTTGAAATTGAGAGAGATGTTGTGAGCCACTGAATGACTTAGGTAATTATGCACTCTATTAACCTAGGTGAGTGCTAGATAACTAATAGAAGAAAAACACATGAAAAGTACAAATATGGAGAAAGTAAGAAGGCTACTTAATTGAATAGCCACTGAACAATACAATTTCACTTTCCGTTAAGTTATGAACATTAACTATCACATATTGGAGCTACATTTTTACAACCTGTCACAATAGTTAACCATTTTCTGTTATATCTAAAACTTCTATTGTTATTGAAACCTATACGTGTCACCTTGAATGTTAATATAGGCTTCAGAATTTGCAACAACATCAAAAGAGGACAGTGTATGACATAGTTAGAGTGATATATCTCAAACAGAACTAGGAATTAAGATTAACAACTCCTTATTCATGAGAAGAAAAAGTGAAGCTCCTCAGCATAAAAAAATTCAATGGTGTAATAATAATTTGATATCTTTGACTACTACAACATAGGGTGTTGTTCTAACTGAGTTCTTGACTTGACCTTTGTGACCAATACAATTTCAAATACTTGAAAGGTGATTTGAATATATAATTTGAGCAAAATATTTCCCTCGTGGATGTGATACAACAAGGTTATATTTTTTATTTATTGTTCTATAATTTATTTATCGAAAGTTAACAATATTAATTGGTGAAAAACTTCAATGGAGAAATATAGGCAAAATAATCTCTACAATTTCTAAAGTATCATATACCCAGAATAAGTTGGCCACAATAATGTTTAACCTTCGTGATGAGACATCATAAAAAAAAATGCTTCAAGTGCAGTTGCACTAGATTATAGAAGCATTTAGTATTAGATTACTTTAATTTTTAAACACAATTCATAAACTAAATTTCTACTTCAACATATTTTGGATTCTGGAAAAGGAATACTCAAGGATATGGTTGGAAAACTAGTGACGGGTCTCATTTTATATTAGAAAATGCAATGTGTAACTTCAATGATGAAACATCATCTAAAACTATGATTGAATTTCAGTAGGAAACTAAGCTCAATAGCCATTTATTGTTTACCTTGATTAAACAAATATATTGTAAACATTCAGTTCCTACATCGTCTTCTCTAAGGGTCACAAACATATTGAAGCCCATGGGCTTAAAACAAAGGGCTAGTTCTGCTATGGATTTGAAAACATGGCTAGCTATATAATGCAAAGCTCAACCATTTTATTTTCTCATCTTGGAGATGGGATCATTAGACTCACTTACAACAAGTTGAATTACTTCCTGTAGTATTAATAAAATCATAATTTTATTATTTCTAGTTTGCATATACCTCCATCTTAAGGACCACTCCAACAAAAGAACAATCCAAGATGCAACAAAGAAAATCATAAAAATTCAATTATTTCTACTGACTTAAACTTCACTGGAAAATTTCATAGTAAATATGTTATTCTCATAATGAGGGGAAATATGAAATACATGAAGTCCCTATAGGGTCTATACACATCTCAGATTCATGAATAGAGAATTGTCTCCTTGGAAAGAAAAATGAAGATTGAAACAAGGATGAAAAGAATACATAAATGAATAGGTTAGCAATGAATACCTTTTTCAATGTGAGTAATGCAATAACATATCTGATGTTTGATACAAACTGGCCATAAACCTTATATTTTGCAATATGACTATTCTCTTCATTATGATGCAGATGATGAAAAATGAAATAATGTAGACCATTGTCTAAAGTGTATCACGCAATATTTATTAATGCTAAAATACTAGAAGAATTACAAGCACTTATTGATGAAAATGCAATAGATGGGATTTAGGATTTAAAATAAGAATTATGATGGTTAATTCATTTTCCAAAGTTGGGAATGTTTATGAGAATGTTTATGAGGTTCAAAGTAGCTATCATGTTATGAAAGCTAGAGGTTATCTTCCCAATATGCCACTTTACAAAAACATTATTGTTTTTCCTTCTAAAAGAGCCAGTTTTCAAGATTGATGTTTTAAAGCTTGATTTCAGTGTCTACAACTCAATATTAATTTTTTACAGGGACAAAGGAAGTTCAAATAAAGTGATTAAACTAGATCAAGACATGCAAGTAGCTAGAGTTCCTCCTGATAATAATATTTACAAAATTTTACACACTATGTATGATAGGCATCTTAGGACTCAATAAGTTTGTTACCATTTTGAGAGAAATCAAAAGGTTTGATTATGAGACCACATTAATTTCATATAAAGAATTAATTTCTACATGTGGTAGACTACAACTATGGGAAGAGATTGGAAATTTCTTCATAGATATGGAAATGATTTGTTACAAATTAGGTAGATTAACATACAATATTATGATGAAGGCATGCCGACATGTAGATGAATATAAAAAGGAAGAAAATATTTTAGTTGAGATGCAAAAAAGTTATTCAGTCAGCCTACTCTTGCAACAACACTAAGCATTCATGCGGGAAGAGAAAATATCCTGAGAGGGAAAAAAAGTATATAGGGACTTACAAGGTGTTATTTTAAATTTGGAAACCATAAAGTACAATTGTTTCACTGATGCATATCTTAAAAATGGTGCTTAGTCCACGGGAATCAAGAAATTGATAAATATTAAGGAAGATTGTTTCGAAACTAACTGTTTCACTGATGCATATCTTAAAAATGGTGCTTAGTCCACGGGAATCAAGAAATTGATAAATATTAAGGAAGATTGTTTCGAAACTAACTATAGGACATCGACATGTGTTATTGAATGAGATTTTCTTGGTTTCAGGAATGGTATAAACCTAGGGAGCTTGTTGATTGTCTTATCTCCGTGGGAATCAAAGGCATGGAAGATATCATTAATTAAGCTATTATATTTTCTGAATAGAATAATGATTTCCCTAAAGGAAGATAATTTAAGTTTACCATTGGTGGCAATCCAGGTGATGTCCTTGGGGGCGCTCCAATTCAACTTGGGAAACATCAAGCCTCCTAGTGTTGGAATTATATTTTCTCAATAGAATAATGATTTCCCTAAAGGAATATAATTTAATTTTAACATTGGTGGCAATCCAGGTGATGTCCTTGGGGGCGCTCCAATTCAGCTTTGGAAACATCAAGCTTCCTAGTGTTGGAATTAATTTGCTCACTTCCTTCTCAAATTACAGAAACAATGGTTGAGATTGAGCCTCTTTTCCTTTGTCTTATTCCTCCTAGTGATGGTAATCAACTTCTTGGAGATATGGTCATGTTATTCGAACTCTAGTTGGCAACACATCTTCGCCATCCCCATCACCAGATGAGGTTTTGGGGAGGAATAAGTCTTTGTAATCTAACATAATGGTTTTGATGGAAACCATGCGGAAACACCATTATTGTATCTAACATCAAATTATGTCTTTCTCCTTCATTCCTATTCCTTCTTACATTCGAATTCATGGTAGGGACAGTACGAGTGAGAGTAAGAAGCCGTCCATAAGGCACATATATGACACACTATGAAAAACCATTTTAAAATGTCTAATTGAGTTGTAATTGATAGTGTACTCAGTGGTAGGAAACTAAATCAATAATAAAATGTTACTTGATAATTTGAATTATGGAAGGTTACATTTCTATTATCCACTTTTTCATGTTTTCTTTTTTGAAATCTATACATTTCATAGATATATAGATATAGTGTTATGTTTATGTTATTATATAAATAATATATCTAGTGTGATAGCTATGGTATTATAACAAATTTATATCTATATATATATATATATATATATATATATATATATATAATATATATATATATATATAATATATATATATATTAGTAATGTTTATAGTATTTGATGGATAATTTATTTAGTCAAATGTTAAATATCCAGCAAAAATTCAATGTTTGTTAGATAGTCAACCAACATTAAATTGTTATTGGATATTTGACTAAATTATCATTATATATCTAATGATATGGGGTTTAGAAAAATAAAATACAAAAAAGGAAAGTAAAATCCAATAGTACAATTGAAATGTCGAGGTATACTGTCAGATTTACCACCCATATATACTTGAAAATATCCATAGGTGTTAGATTTTTCGGTGTGAGATATATATCCATGGCTTGAAATTCAATCACTCATATACATAAGTAGTCAGGCTTAAGTTAAATGACGTTGTGATGCCTATGTGTCACTAGCTAAAACTCCACATACTGCTCTATGGGTCGAACTTTTGCAAATAATGCAGGTGCATGTGGATGTACTTTTGAATGTCCTCATTTGGCATTTTGGCTAAGGGCTCATGTCAACAATTTCTTGGTCTTGAGTTCTTATTTAATTTGAGAATTCACATAGATTATAATGCGACCTTGGTTCACTAGTGGGATAGATGGAGTATTAATGAAAAGGTGTAATTGACATCATCTGACATATACTAAAGTGGCTTCACATGTATGACATCATATTCCAATATGTACAAAATCTAATGTTTGAGAAAATAAAAATCCCCAAAGGATTCAAAACAATTTCCTAAGAGTCTAGCACTACTATGTTCATAATGTACATTAAAACTAGATAAACAATTTGATATCCAAGTTAAAAACTAGTATCCTAAGTTCCATGGATATGACCCCAATAATAAAAAATGTAGATATGAATGAAAATTTAAGTCATCAACTAAAGTAAATATGTCCTCTACTAATTAGCCAACACTTCTTCTTGCAAAATTTATAATGCATTTGACCCACCTATAAGGCCACTCCCATTTTGGATAATCTTTCAGCCTTTGAATATAATTATTTGTGAATATGATCAAAGGATATAACTTTAAATATTATAATTAGCTCCATAACTCTAATCATCGATTGATCCAATAAACAAGTGCTTAAGGAAGTATAACATTTCAAGAAATCTATAACAACCTTTGAGTTCCCTATCACTTTTAAGTTTAGATTGTTGCAGTAACACAGCCAAAATGACTAATATAAAAGACTAATTTGTATTATTGTAGTGCTTGTTAGGTAGTTGTATTTGTGTTCTTAAACTGATTTAATCATTCACATTAGTCATTTTTAATTGTACTACTTATTAGCTAGTTGTGTATTTTAACTTGGGACTAAATTAGTAATTTATGTTAGTCATTTTTAGTTGCGTCACTTAGGATTGTTCATTTTTGGTATTATTTCACTTAAAAAATATGTGGCAACTAACGTTTTTGGTCTCCTAGAAACTAATTTCTCATTTTCTACTAGTGATATTTATAACATAACATATTCTGACATGTACATTAGTATAACTTTAACATAATATAACTAAAACATTTAACACAACATAATTATTTAACATAACATAACATAATATACATACATAGCATTTAACACATAACTATATATATATATAATATATATATATATATATATAAGATATAAGTTTACATTTCAGCGATGCATTATTGATAGAAAAATTAAATGCATCTTAAAAAGTGCATTTGGTGTAGTGGATGAAAGCACTTAGACCCTCTTCTAATTTGTACCATATTTCTTCATTATGTTATGTGTTGTACAGGAAACATTGTATTCATGTACTAGCACCTACTATATGTAATGTGTCAAAGTCAAAAATTAAGAACGTAAAGTCTATTGTAGTACTTGGCTGGCATGGAATTTTATTAGTTTTCTAAATGGGTTTATTTCATTTTGTTACACATATATTTACATATAGTGTCAACATGAATACAATGCATTATTTAGAAACAATAAAATGTGTGAGGGTATATTCAATCACTTCATTTGATTGTGTTTACATGAAACTTAATGTACTTTGGTTTAGAAATTATCAAAAAATGGACTCTAAAGGGTAGGACTTCAGGCTAGATTATTTTGCTTGAGTTTAGAAATGTCTTTTTTCTCAACATTTTTATTGGATTAGTTAATATGTATTATATGTATTATGTATAATATCTTGAGGAATCCCATATACCTGCCCCAACTATAGGCCATCATAGTGTGAGAGTGTCTATTATACGTGGTTGGGTTCATGATAGATCATGTAGCCCACCAAAAGTTCGTGTTCCCATAGTAGATCATGCCTCCAATGTCATTCAGAGTGTCATAGGAAGCTTTTTTTGTCTCTATTAATGACCAAGATTGTACATAAAGTGGACCATATTCACCCATTTCAGGTACACTTCCTCCATTTTTAAATCCACTTTAAACATTATGTGTTTATGCTTTGAATTTGTCTTTAATTTTTAAATTGTCTTCAACTGATGTGGTTGAATTTAATGTATATGTTATTCTCCTTATAGTTTGTTAATTATATATATGTTTAATTATTTTTATGATTTACAGGTAGTCAATAGGCTAAATATGAGGATTGGAGTGCAGCATTGATCCCTACGTGGGATGATGCAATAGTTGTTATCACATTAGATGATATTATGACCTATCATACATGTACCACAACTGAGGTAAAGAATATACCTACCAATTGATTGAGTAACCTTCTATTGTATTTTATGATGGATAACATGACTAGGTTGATCGAGACATATCGGAGGTCAGGCCTACATAGCCACATATTGTAGTTCATACATAAGGTCAGGAGGCAAGAAGTTAGAGGCCCAGATTCTTGGGAGGTGGTGAAATATGTCACCAAGCACATTGATGTTCATGGAGAGTTGTTCAACATCCCTCTTGATCACCCTGTTGGACATAAAGGTCCAATTCCACTAAAATATTTTAGTAATGTTCCTACAACCCCTTTTGTGTATGATAGATTCATTGGAGCTTGAGCCAACATCCCCAACCACAACCAAGTCATAGTTTATTTTGCTAAGAATTTATATGCAGAGATTGTGTTACATACGAGGCAAGATTACTTTGATACCAAGTCTCATTTTTATGGTACTGGCATGGAATGTACATATGGATTTGTATTAATCTTGTTTATGGATGTCATTAATTTTTGAAGTTTAAATGGATCTATTAAAATTACTTCGGCAATTTAATAATTTTTCTATATATTATAACTTTTATTAGTAAAATATATGTTCATTTTTTATTTCCAATTTCATAGATTAAGAAAATAATAAAACCTTAAAAGTTATGATGCATGCCACTTTCATTCTTAAAATGAACTAAACTATATCTTGTATCAATTTAATATTGAACATAGAAATAATTCGAATCATGCTTCATATTGGCTTCTAGAAAGTGCCTTTTAGTTCAATCAACATGTATGTTATTAAATTCAATTTTAAAAATAAATTATTGAATTATATATATATATATATGAAATTTTTTGTGACCCACCCATATACCACAATACATGGACAACTTTTTCAAGTATTTAAATCAATTTTTTATCTCAAGATTCAATTTAAAAACACAAAATGTGATTGAAATAAGTTTGATTCAATTTTAATATTAAAAGTTTTCGTGTAAACAACAAACAGGTTTTATTTAGCATTATTTATTTTGATATTATCTACAAGATCTTAGTTAGAACATGATATAAGTCAATCGTATTAAAATTCAATATATAGGTAAAATAACAATATATGGAAACATTCCTATAATCTTTATATACTGTTATCAACTCTCCCAAAATTACAAGTAGTTATTGTTGGAAATAATACTGAGAGGGGGGGGTGAATCAGTATTATCTACTCAATTATTTTTTTTATTTCAAACCCAGATCATGTACGCTACTTCAGTTAAGAAAACAACATACATACGCAACTATAGATAAGGAAACCCGCGTATACCATGCAGACTTATAATTTAATTTATTCTACAGATGTAGATCATTAATATGTTCCTTAGAATCATGTAAATAGTAACCAGGAACAGTAAAACAGAGTAGAAGCCAATCACACACAAGAGCACAAGATATAAGGTGGAAACCCAATGTGGGTGAAAACCACTTGCTGTAATCCATCTCTATCTTCTTTTAATTAGAAACTTGTTTTTACAATGATTCTGTACTGGTGTAGTCCTTTACCAGTACGCAGGATACTACCTGCAGAGAGCTACAACCCTCTCTCGTTCTCCAGCTTCTCCTGGAAGGGAGCTACAACCCCCTTAGCTCTTGTACTAGATGGGATACTAATATGTAGGCTACTACCTGCAAAGGCTACAACCTTCTCTTTTCTTCTAGGGACCACATTTCATAAATTTTCAGACTGGATCCAGGAACAATAATCAATCATCAATAATTTCTGTATCAAACAATCTCCTTTTCACCAATTAAAACTGAATCAAATAGACACTTCTCTGACAGTTGTACCTAGAACATAGTAACAGTATCCACACACCAATTTTGAATCCAAGTCACTAAAGCAGTAAACAGAAGTAGCTAGAACATAATTCAAGAGACATACGCTACTTCAACAACGAGAAACCTGCATGCATACGCTTCTGTGTTTGGACCAACCTACGTATACGCTATTTTTATTCACAGAAACAGTGTGTATACGTGCCTTCGCTTCACTGAATGTACGTACAGATCTATAAAGGATAATTCCCTCTTTCAAACATTCAGCCATTAGTTAACCCAGATTACCATATTTATAGATCAAGCATTCGCCACATATAACTACAAATCAAAATCATACAAAGATACTATTATTCAAGCCTTCAGATTTTGACACATCAATAGAAATTATCCTTCTCCTTGAACTCAGGTTCCACCTTCATTCAGATCCAGATTTGCACCATAACCCAATCACCAGTATTCCACATCTAGCACTTTTTCAGATATTCAATAATTCAGATCATCTCTTGCCAACTAATCTCCTTCCTCTTTTATAGTCTTAGGCCTTTCACAATACCACGGTCCAAAACCATAAAAAATCAATACCATGGACCCAATACTTGGGATCAACACTTCTAATGAGATACCATGACCCAAAACCATAGGTTCAAATACTAAGGACTCAATACCACAGACCAAAAATACATTGTCCCACATGTACGCGCTTTTCCTTGTGTGAAAGTGTGTGTATATGCATACGCACCTTTGGAACATCTAACTTGCATGTATACGTGGCTTAGTCAAGGTGAACCTACATATATATCTTTTCCTTCATTCTGAGAGCCTGAACTATGATCTGTCACTAGAGTGAGTTGCCATCAAGGACAACACTTGTGCCATAGCGCCAAACCTGTGTCATAATGCCAACAATCTCCCCCTTTGGACTTAATGGCAACCCCAAGATCCTCAAAGTCATTCTCCCCCTTTGTCATCAAGGGCAAAGGGTTATGCTCCCCCTGAGTACATGCTAAAATCTCTGCTCTGTTGTGCTAACAATGCTCCCCCTGACTGTAGGCAAGATATGAAAAACGATTTTCTTCAAGAAGAACCATGACCTTCCTATCACCAAAAGACTCTATACATACATCCATCACCCAACCAAGTGGGAAACATCAGAAAATGACAAGAAGGAATATTATATCATTCATCCCAGGCATATTGGGGAAACCAAAATAGGTCATTACATGACCTTGATAATAAAAGATATACATTACATAGAGACGAAATATCTAGAGCAAGACTATGAAAGTCATCAATAACTAATATCAGCAACATCTGTCAATCACTATTCAGATCAACAACCATGTTCTCCTTCTGTTCTCCTTATGTACCTATTCCACCTGAAACCAACAACAGTTGTGAGCTTGAACCAAGAGCTTCCGAGATAATGCCAACAATGCATTATTAGAAGTATATCTGCTCCCCCTAAACCTATGTCATATGATCTCTGTCAGACCCATATCAGACTCTCTTCAACCAGAGTCTGTCCCCATTGATTTTCTTCAAACCACCATATATGCGACTGTATCTACATAAATCGGCGTATGTACATGGATCCTCCTCATGAAACTCGCGTACAACCATATTTCTCTAAAACAAACAGGTTTCAACAGCAAGATGATGCATCAACTACCCCCAGCTTATGTCTAAGGTATTCAAATGTCTCCCTGGGTAGTGGTTTGGTGAGAATATCAGCAAATTGTTCCTTGGAGGGAACATACTCCAATTTGACCTTTTGTTCCAACACTTGTTCCCAGAGAAAATGATACTTGATCGGTATGTGCTTAGTCGTAGAATGCATGACAGGATTCTTTGAGAGACTGATAACACTTTTATTATCACAAAAAATGGAAATAGGTGGAGTACAAGTGATTTGAATATCTTGCAATGTTTGCATCATCCAAAGGAGTTGTGTGCAACAAGATGCAACAGCTACATATTCTACTTCAGCTATAGATAAAGCAATAGAACTTTGTTTCTTGTTGAACCAAGATACTAATCTAGGACCCATGAAAAATGCACCACCACTAGTGCTTTTTCTGTCATCCACGCTTCCTGCCCAATCTACATCTGTATATGCATGAAGTGTGAGATCTGTATCTCTAGGATAGCATAAGCCATAGTTTTGACTTCCTTGAAGATACTTGAAAACTCTCTTAACTGCCTAAAGATGAGTTTCCTTTGGATTTGCCTGAAACCTTCTAACTATTCCCACCGCATGCATAATTTCTGGTCAAGTACCTATTAGATAGAGTAGACTACCAATCATGGATCTATAGGTTGTTTGATCCACTACTGTCGATTCATTATTTGCACTGAGGCTACATCCTATCACCATAGGGGTCAATACTGGTTTCAAATCCTCCATCCCATATTTATTCAAGATCTACTTGAGATACTTGGTTTGTGATAGAAAGATGACATCTTTGTTTCGTTGGACTTGTAAACCAAGAAAATATGTGAGCTCACCAAGCATAGACATTTCAAACTCTTTTTGCATCACTAAGGCAAAGTTTTGACTCATGTCTTCTTCATTGCTACCAAAGATGATATCATCAACATACACAACAAGTATTAGCAACTTATCATTATCAATTTTTATATAAAGATTGCTATGAGTTGATCCTTTTATAAAACCTTGCTGACGGAGGTATTTATCCAAGTGATAATACGAAGCCCTTGGAGCCTTTTTAAGGCCATCAAGAGATTTTGAATGAAAAAATGCAAATCTTTGGATACCTCGATGGAGATAAATTTCACAAAGTTATGTGGAGATGCTGCTGGACTTGATTTGGCAAATCCTTTTGAGTATCGACAATTGATTCGGTCGTCCAGGAAAGGCAAAACAAAAGGGAACAACGCCCCTCTCGAAAATACTGAAAAGTTCGGAGAAACAAATCCATTTTTCTCCTGATGTGCGATGCGGGGAAGCAGGATAAGTTAGAGTTTGTTAAGATTTGAGCTTTAGTGGAATAAAACTCTTTTTGAGTCTGCAAACAAGATTTGGATCATTTCCAATTATAAACCCATCTGGTTGCTCAATATACACTTCTTCATCCAAGTCTCCACTTAGAAAAGCAGATTTACATCCATTTGAAATACTCTGAACTTCTAAAAACTAGAGAGAGCAAGGAACATTCTGATGGCCTAAAGTCTAGCAATGAGAGCAAACGTTTCTTCAAATTTGATTCCTTCTTGTTAAGCATACCCTTTACAAACCAGTATGGCTTTGTTTCTAATAACTTCCCCATTTTCTTTCAACTTGTTTTTGAATATCCATTTTGTCCCTATGACATTCTTATCTTTTGGTCTAGGAACTAACTCCCAAGTGTTATTCTTTTCAATCTGCTCAAGTTCTTCATCCATTGCCTTGACCCAGCATTCATCTTTACATGCCTCTTTTACATTTTATGGTTCAGTGGAGGAGAGTAATGCCAAATATCTTGAAGTTTCTGCAATTGTTCTTCTTGTTTGTATACCTGCCTCTTTCTGCCCCAAGATTTGAGATTCTGGATGATTCTTTTGAACGTACCTAGATGGAGTCTTTTCTTCTATTCTTATCTGTTCTTCTGGCACCTCATGGGTTTCTTCTTCATCATGAATCTAATTTGATGTTGATGGATATTCCTCATCATCTTCGAAATCTTCAGATCTTACCTGCCTAGGAGTGCTTTCTTCTTCTTCAACCACAACATCAATACTTTCAACAATCTTTCCAAGCCTTTTATTGTAACACTTGTATGCTTTATTGTGGGGAGAGTAACCAAGGAGAATGCCTTCATCTGCTCTAGGTTCAAACTTGCCAAGATTTTCATCAGTGTTTTTGATGTAGCATTTGCTCCCAAAAATTTTGAAGTATTTGACCGAGGGAGTCTCACCATACCATAGTTCGTGAGGAGTCTAAGTGTTGTTCACCTGGACATTTTTCTTGTTGAGAATAACAACTATAGCAAATGCAGCTTCACCCCAGAAAGTTGTGGGAGTTCTAAACTCATCCATCATAGCACGTGCCATTTGTTGAACTGTTTAGTTCATCCTTTCCACTACTCCATTTTGCTGAGGAGTCCTTGCAGTAGAGAATTCCCTTATTATTCCATGTTCTTCACAAAAATCGAAAAATTCATTTGAGGTAAACTCCCCACCTCTATCAGACTCGAGGCATTTGATTTTGTGATCTTATTCATTTTCAACCAATGCTTTGAAAGATTTGAATTTTTCGAAGCCTTCATCTTTGTGCTTCATAAGTCCTATCCAACACATCTTGGAGAAGTCATCAATGAATAATATAAAGTATTCTTCTCCTTGAGGTGACATTTTCCTAGATGGACCACATACATCAGTATGGACAAGTTCAAGTGGCCTGCTAGCTGATCCTTCGTTCTCAGGGAAGTTAGTTCTGGTTTGCTTACCAAACTGACATGATTTACATATTGTATTGTTTGGAATTCTAATGTATGGAAGTCCACGAACTGCCTGGTATTTGCAAGATTTCCTTATCTGAGAGAAGCTTAGATGCCCCAATCTTTGGTGCATATAAGGCTATCCCACATCTTTCTGGTTGTGATTCCTTCATTATCCATGTTTTGGCACTTGAGGCTTGTTCCTTATGAGTTGTTTGCCGAAACCTGCTCCTGCATTCAGAATCTTCATGACCGAAGTTGTTACAAATAGAACATTCTATTTCATTTTCAAGAGAAGAAAAGTTATTGAAGGTTCTTTTCATGATCCTAGTCATACTTATTTGCTTTTGAGCTTCTCTAGTCATGATTGTCTTATAGGCTACACATTGAGCTGCTTTGTGACCAAAGTTATGACATGAGAAACATTGGCCATTGAATAAATTCCTACGATTATCAAATCTACCAGTCGAATGATTGTAGTTTCTATTGACATCCATTCTAGAGGCAAATTGAGAAGGTTTTACCTGTAGCTGGTTGTAGCTTCTATTCATCCTTAAAGTAGATTGCCCCCGATTTTCCTAGTAATCTTTGTTCATCCTTGAGGTAAATTGTCCCTGATTTACCTGGTGATCTTCATTTCGCCTTTGCTCACTTCTCCTCGTTGCATCAAGATAACTTTTGCAGGTGGATGGTTTCTATGCTTGAGATGCTTCTTCATTATATCCTAGACCTGTCTTCATTATTGGAGAGCGCTGCACTTTGATAATCTCATCTAAATTTTCAGACCCTTCAGCAAATCTAAGATTAAGAGCTTTAATTTTCTCAATCTCTTTTCTAAGTCCAACAATTTCACATTCTAACTTTTAATGATTTTTTTCACTTTCAGACAGTTGGAATTGCAGAGTATCAATAATCATATTTTTTTCTTCTAAACAAATTTTGAGTTTAGAAATCTTTTCATAAAGACCTTCTTCATCTATAACATCCATGAAATCATCATCTTCAAAAGCCATTAAAAGTCTATAATTGTTACCTTGTTCATCTTCATCACTATTTGAAAGTCCATCACTGTCTTCATGAGTGTAATAGCTTTTCTTATTTACATTCTATTTCTTGTTCCATCTAACGGGTTCCTTACCTTTGTCAGGCTTATATTTATGAGGACACTTGGTAGCATAGTGACCGACTCTTCCACAAGCAAAACATTTGAAAAGTAACTTACCTCTGAATCTTCCAGCACCCCGTTGAAGGTTCTAGACAAAATTTGATTCTTCCTCTTCTTCTGACATATGTCCTAACTCATATTAATCCCCTTTACCTGAAGCCTTGAATACAACTTCTCTCCTGTATGATGGTCCTCCTTTCCTCATTTTGTAAGCAGTTAGAATTCCATGCAGCTGTGACATGGTAAACTTTTGTAGATTCTGTTTTTCTTCTATTGCAGAAACCTTTGATTCAAACTTAGAGGACAAATATCTTAGAACCTTTTCAACCACAACAGCCTCTTTTATTTCTTCACCCAAGTTTTTCATGCAATTAACAATCTCATCTATACGTAGGAAATAGTTAGCCACACCTTCATAATTGTACATTCTGAGATTTTCATACTAAATTCTGAGGGTTTGAAGTTTTGCTCGTTTTACCTGTTCATCTCCTTCATAGCTCAGAACAATCTTGTCACATATTTCTTTTGCGGTTTTATACTACATAACCTTGATGAATTCGTATTGAGATAGACATCCTAATACAGTATTGATAGCCTTTGCATTTGTTTCATACTGCTTCTTACCTGCCGGATCTGTAGGAGTTGTTGATGGAAAAGTGTACCCTGTATCTATGATATCCCAGACTTCTGTACCAAGAGACTGAAGATAGACTGTGATTCTTACCTTCCAATAGACGAAGTTGGTCCCATCAAAAATTTGTGGCCTAATCGATGCTTCTCTCTCATAGTTTCTCATGATGATAGATATTCCTTCAAGCAATCAAGCTTCTTCTAAAGGACCTGGATCTGATACCAATTGTTGAAAATAAAACTGAGAGGGGGAGGGTGAGTCAGTATTATCTAGTCAATTTTTTTTTTTTTTTAATTTCAAACCCAGATCATGTACACTACTTCAGTTAGAGAAAACGGCGTATATACGCAACTATAGATAAGGAAACTCGCGTATACCATGCAGACTTATAATTTAATTTATTCTGCAGATGTTGATCATTAACCTGTGCATCATAATCATATAGACAGTAACTAGGAATAGTAAAACAGAGCAAAAGAGAATCACACACAAGAACACAAGATATAAGGTGGAAACCCAATGTGGGTGAAAACCATCTGCTGCAATTCGTCTCTATCTTCTTTTAATTAGAAACTTCTTTTTACAATGATTCTGTACTGGTGCAGTCAATTACCAGTACGTAGGCTACTACCTGTGGAGAGCTACAACCCTCTCTCGTTCTTCAGCTTCTCCTGGAAGGGAGCTACAACCCCCTCAGCTCTTGTACTAGCTTGGATACTAGTACGCAGGCTACTACCTGTAGAAGGCTACAACCTTCTCTTTTCTTCCAGGGACCACGTTTCATAAATTTTTAGATTGGACCCATGAACAACAATCAATCATCAAGAATTTCTGCATCAAACAATCTCCTTTTCACCAATTAAAACTGAATCAAATAGACACTTCTCTGACAGATTTACCCAGAACACAGTAATAGTATCCACACACCAATTTTGAATCCAGGTCACTGCAACAATAAACAGAAGTAGCTAGAGCATAATTCAAGAGACGTACGCTACTTCAACAACCAGAAACCTACGTGCATACGCTTCTGCGTTTGGACCAACCTACGTATACGCTGTTTTTATTCACAGAAACAGCGTGTATACACGCCTTCGCTTCACTGAACCTATGTACAGATCTATAAAGGATAATTCACTCTTTCAAACATTCAACCATTAGTTAACCCCGATTACCAGATTTATAGATCAAGCATGCGCCACATATAACAGATCAAAATCATACAAAGATACTATTATTCAAGCCTTAGGATTTTGACCCATCAATAGAACTTATCCTTCTCCTTGCACTCAGGTTCCTCCTTCATTCAAATCGACATCTGCACCATAAACCAATCACCAATATACCAGATCTAGTACTTTTTCAAATATTCAATAATTCAAATCATCTCTTGCCAATTGATCTCCTTCCTCTTTTATAGTCTTAGGCCTTTCACAATACCACGGTCCAAAACCATAACAAATAAATACCATGGACCCAATACTTGGGATCAACACCTCTGACGAGATACCATGGCCCAAAACCATAGGTTCAAATACTGAGGACTCAATACCACGGACTAAAAATACGTTCTCCCACATGTACGCACTTTTCCTTGCATGAAAGTGTGTGTATACGCATACGCACCTTTGGAATGTCTAACCCGCGTGTATACGCGGCTTTGTCAAGGTGAACCTGCGTATATATATTTTCCTTGATTTTGAGAGCCTGAACTGTGATCTATCACCAGAGTGAGTTGCCATCAGGGACAACACTTGTGCCATAGTGCCAAACCTGTATCATAATTCCAACAGTTATACAAGTATTTCAATCAATTCCTTATGATGGAAATTTAAGTTTTAGCAAATTTTTAAAAGTTCAAATATGATCAAAATAAGTTATATAATCAGTTTTAAAAGATGCAGAGATGTAAAAGTTGCTAATACAAGTTTTATTCTATTTTATTTTGCTTGAGGTTATCTACCAAAGCTTATTCATAACGCACGTCATTGATATTTTTTTGTGCTTACACTGAAATCAATGCACAATGTTAAACTAATTACCTTGAAATTAATGTATGTTAGGTCCCCATAATACTAATGATTACCCCATTACTATTGTAGTTGTATCCCTTATTAATATTGTTGTACCCATATTGTCCCCATATTGTTATTACAGTGCCCCATAAAATCCCTCTATTGTTATTTTTGTGGCTTTATAGTATTATTGTTAGGTCGGTTGGGTTATATTGTGACTGCTTAGACTCCTATACATAGAAAGCAGGTTTTATCATTTGAATCATCCAAGAATTATTCATTTATGTAATGTAAAGTAGGTTTCCCCCTCGAAGAGGCTGAATTCTAAGGCGTTGATCTATCCATTCTATCTTTTTTTGAGCTGGTTTCATAACATTTGGTATCAGAGCGAGGTTCTAGGGTTTCAGTTCTCCAAATAAGTGATCGTGGCATTTTCGCTATAACGTTTTTTTTTGCGACGTTTCAGAAGCTAAAAAAAAACCCATTGGAGAAGAAATTGCAGTAAACCTCGAATTTGAATTTAAAAGATTTTTGTGCTATATTTGCAAAGATATGATCTGAGGAAGTTGGTATTTTTGCAGATTCCTGAATTACATTCCAAAAATGTGACCTAGGGAAAATCGTCATAACTTTCTCTCTGAGCATCGGATTGAAATTTCGTAAGAAGGTATAGCAAGAAGACATATTGTAGTTTCATGTGTATATTTTTCAGAGAAAAAGGTCAAAACAATGACTCGTGGCACGTCACACAAGTTCACTCTACTGAACTAGTCTATAATCAGGTCACTGTGGGAGATTTGGCATAACTCTTCCTTGGAGAATTCAATTTGGATCAGACTGGTGGCATTGGAAGTAGGACACATAGGGATACTGCAGGTAGAAATTTCATAATTGGATGTCTTGAAATTACAAAGATACATCAGAGGAAATATCAAGCTCCTACAAAGTGAAAAAAGGTGTGTCGATTTTTTAAATTTTTTTCTTTAGCTTGGTTTGAAAAAATATTTTGAAGAATTCAAAGGGCATAGTAGAGAATTATTATCGGTAACTGATGCCTCGAGGAAAAAAATGCAAACACCTAGTAAGCAACTTGAAAGTGCTAGCATGACTCATGAAGAAGAGGAAGAAATGCTACATGATATATCAAAATTACAAGACCAAGTGCAACAAATGTCACTCTCACAAAAGCTAACAAACGCTAAGATAAATGGCATGGAATCTAAGATAAAGGGTGAGGAATGGAAGCTAAGATGGACGATTTGCAGACAGGCATGGAAGATTTGAAGACAGATTCGAAGACAGATTTGACAAAGTTTCTATAAGAAATGCTTACTAACAGTGAAAGGGTAGTAAAGGAAACTCATGATAAGAACAAAAGAATTGTTAATGATGATTTCATAGACTCTAATGTTGGACCGAAGATGCACCATATTCCAAAAATCAATATGAGGAATTTTGATGGCAAGGATCTCGCAACATGGATATTACAAATGGAGCAATTTTTCGATCTCAATAATGTGCGAAACACACAAAAGGTACATATTGCAACTTTATATTTGGAGCCAAATCAATTTGTATGGTACCAATGGCTTTGCTCTCGTAAACAAACTATCACTCGGGAAATTTTTATGGAAGAATTGACAGCATATTATGAGGATATAAAAAGCAACACGTTTTTTAGCCAATTGATAAGTCTCAAACAAAAGGGTTCAATAATGGAGCACATTGAGGGGTTCCAAAAATTGAACATAAGGGTAAAAAATATTCCAGAGGAGCATAGGATTGATGTGTGCATAGGGACTTTAAAGGATAATATCCAAAATGATGTTCACCTTTGGGAACCTGATTCATTAGAGAAGGCATTCAAGTTAGCGAGAAAAATTGAAAGCAAAATTATGGCAACCAGGAAGCATACCACTCACAACCATAAAGATGTAAGTGTTGTTTCCCCTAGTCTTCCAAAACCTATAGGGTTTACACCACAACAATTGGAAGAAAAGGGAGAAAAAGGGCTTTGTTACATTTGCGATAGCAAATACACTAAAGGTCATAAGTGTGGTGAGAAGAAATTATTCTATATCAAATATGAAGAGGAAGAAGAAAAGGAGCAAGAAAGTCAAAAGAAGAGGATATACTCCAGGAACAAAGCCTAGATAAAGAAGAAATAAATCTGACCATATCTTGTAATGCATTGGTTGGAATTACCACTAACCATCAAGATAGAAGGACAAATCAAGAAGAAAAAGGTAATAGTGTTGATTGATTCAGGAAGTACCCACAATTTTATTCATTATAAGATAGAAAAAGAATTGAAT